>JAMWET010003486.1:30000-92500 GCA_024036415.1 Prochilodus magdalenae | reverse complement strand
ATTGGAAAAAAACGCTTGACTTAGCATCTTAGATACTAAAATATAATGAATGCAAATAAGGGTTGCATTATTTCTACATGTCATTTTTATGATATAAAGAAACTGCTTAATTCATATTAATTGCTTGCACTTCTTTCCATGAGATTTGTACCTGTTAATTTAGTTTATTTGTATTTTATTTTATTTTATTTTATTTTGTTTTATTTTATTCTTTTTTATTATTTTTTAATTTTTAAAATTTTTTTAAATTTTTTATTTTATTTTGTTCTATTTTATTTTATTTTATTTTATTTTATTTTTTTAATTTAATTTTATTTCACTTTATTTTATTTTATTTTATTTTATTTTATTTTATTTTATTTTATTTTATTTTATTTTATTTTATGTTTTTCTTTTTGGCAGTCAATCTAAACTTCATTTAGCATGAGTCTTGGATGTGTATGGCCTAACTGGTATATGAATTCTGATTGGCTCTCGCCTATGAGACAAGAAAATATTGCAGTGCTACAGTTCTAATTTACTTTGCCGCACATTCTGCATGGCATAGTGCTGTTACTGCTGAGCTTTATGGATATGGCCCACAGAGTCCTAATAAGCTGCTTCACAAGCCAGACATCTCAGAGTAGTTAATGGCTCAACGTGACGCAGAACTGCCCACTTTATCAGGGATAATCTGTTTGAGCGACATGCCAACCAGCCAACCATATACTGTCACTTCAACTGCCAATCAAAGTGCCATATATATATATATATATAGAGAGAGAAAGATTGTCCATGTAGCTTTGTGGGCGGAGTCTCTGAGACCAAGACATTTAATTCAGTATAAGGAGTGAATTAAAAGACAAAATTCTTCCCCTCCAATTTTCCCTCGTCATACAGGGATAAATCAAGCACCAAGTGCACAAGGACACGAGAGCGCTTATCGCTGAATCAGCGCTCGCCCCCGTATCTGCCGCAAGTGCACGTGTGCTTGGAGTGATTGCGATGTCTCCAGCTTGGCCTGGCCCATGTCTTCAGGGCCTGGCCGCAGCAGCTCCTCATTACTCTTCATCTAAAGAGGACGACAGCGGCCCAGAGACACCCGCCGGCCCACGCTGAATGAAAGGCAGCGAGAGGTGTTTGAGTGAAACAAATCGCCCGTGGGGTCTGCGCCGATCCAGCTGTCCCACCCTTAGACCTTTACTCACAGTGGCCAGCACAGCCCACCCAGAGTAGCGGGGCCGTCAAGCCACCCCCCTCGTGTTATCGGCCATGATGTCTGTTTTCATTCGCTCCATCATTATCCCTTTGTTCGGGTGTCGCTGCTATTTGAGTGCCTGCGCATTTTAATTGCACCTCGTGGGGATGCGTGGATGATGGATGCGGTACGGAGTAACAGAGTGGGAGTGACTAATGCCAAAAAATAAAAGCCAGTCTGTTTAAATACAGACCCATCTTTAAAGGGATAGTTTGGTCACAAATCAAAGACAAGCTTTCCCTTACCTCCCAGCACCTCTGGTTCTTATGTACACCAATTAGCATCATCCAAGCTTTGAGGTCCATCAGGTTGCAATCACCTGGCTTGCTTCTGTAGAGGGTTTACATAGAAGCCCATGGGTGCATTCATGACTCTACAGACCAACTTCTATTCTATTGGTTTCCCCTTACTGACAAACACCTCTGGTTCTCGTGTACACCGGTTAGCATCATGCAACCTTAAAGTTCCATCAAGTTGCAACCTTGTACTGACTTGGATCTACAAAGGAGGCCATGACTAACTCTACAGGCCCCTGGAAAAATGGTACCAGCACTCGTTGCTCTGGATAAAGTTGAGTTTCAGTTGAATCAAGTGCCCAATGGGAATGCAGCTGACCCAAACTCATATCAATGAATGGCAATGGCATTGGCAGAAATACAGTTGTGGGCATTCCTGTGGAAACAGTGCTGGTAAATGAATATCTGTGTTTAATAATCATGAGCCAGCTGGTTAATCAACCAACACTAACCAACTTCAACCATCCTCTAGCTGGGACTCTTTCCATCACACAATCCCATCACCCTACGCCTTTTCATGGATAACTTGGAATTGCTGGAAGTCACAATCTCCAGCTCCAAAATCATTTAGCGTTATTTGTACCATTCTATCTACATGAGGTTTGTACTGGCAGGTTAGAAATTCAAGCCTACTTAATTCGGTCACCTTTAAAAGACAAGTAATAGAATAGCACAGGTTGGGGCCATCTAGAGTTCCTAGCAGGTTACCTGTTTAAGTCATACTAACCATCACTGTGTCTACTCCTAGCGCTCAGTTGGGTTGTAACACAGCTCCAAATGGCTTAAAGTACTGCCAACTGGCTTACATGCCCATCGAGCCCACTTGATCATGTCGTCCATACGAAGCCTCACAGCCCTTCCAGTCTACTGGCAGGTTCTGGCTGTCTCACTGCTTGGTCTGAATCTCTTTGGAGCATCCTACTGAAACCCTACTGTGAAGTGAGCTCAGTGTAAGACACATGGAAGGCCAAGATCCTGCCTCAAGAGGTTCTCTTAGCTAATACACACTATCAGAAAGGCAGACAACAACGTACCCCAGTAGCAGGGCATTGGACAGTTCAGCATGCTAACTGCCAAACCAGCTACACTGCACTGACTGATGGAGGAGAGGAATAGGCATTCGCTTAGGGGCCGAGGCCAGGTATGCTCTGTCAGACTCCCAGCCACGGGTGACTGGAGCATCACTGGGGGTTGATCTCCTAATGATACGTTTGTCATCTCTCAGGAGCATTTGGTTTAAAATATAAAGAAAGTCTGGTAACGCCATACAACTGTATGCATAATGCTAGCTTACTGCATCTATAAGGAGGCATATACAGGGGTTGGACAATGAAACTGAAACACCTGGTTTTAGACCACAATCATTTATTAGTATGGTGTAGGGCCTCCTTTTGCGGCCGATACAGCGTCAGTTGGTCTTGGGAATGACATATACTGCGTCCTGCACAGTGGTCAGAGGGAGTTTAAGCCATTCTTCTTGCAGGATAGTGGCCAGGTCACTACGTGATGCTGGTGGAGGTTCGTCCTTCTTGGTGGTATGCTGACATTACCCTGGATACCGTGGCTCTTGATACATCACAAAGACTTGCTGTCTTGGTCACAGATGCGCCAGCAAGACGTGCACCAACCATCTGTCCTCTTTTGAACTCTGGTATGTCACCCATAATGCTGTGTGCATTGCAGTATTTTGAGCAGAACTGTGCTCTTACCTGCTAACTGAACCTTCACACTCTGCTCTTACTGGTGCAATGTGCAATTAATGAAGATTGGCCACCAGGCTGGTCCAATTTAGCCATGAGACCTCCCACACTAAAATGACAGGTGTTTCAGTTTCATTGTCTGTATCAACCACTGTATATGACATATATCGTCGCTGTCCAATGAAAAACACGTATCTCCATTTTTGTTGATTTTTACTTTTATGCCTCATTTGATCACATGAGCTGCTGTTTACATTCTGTAGAAATTTCATGAGGTATGGACCAACAGTAATGGCCCAAAACGACTTTGAAAGACGTCTGGTTCCATTGACTTCCATTCAAATTAAATGAGGTTTATAGCCATTTTGGAGATACCTGTTTTTCTTTGGACAGCGATGATATAATACCTTATAACACCAGGCCCAAGCTTGTATAATTACTTACAACCAACTGTAACTACATGCAAAATATTTAATAAAACAAAAGTATTATATTTTATAATGGCAGGTTATAATGCATTATAATACCTGTTCATAAGAACATTATAAACACACATGTTGTAGTAGCTTTGCTTGTGCACATCTTAAACAACAAAGCAGCATGTGAATTTGGCAACAACTCAAGTCCGAGTTAGACAGTCTCCTTTCATTACGAGCCTGTAAAGACCACTTATAATGCTCTATAAGCTATAATGTACTTAAAACGGAACTGTTGCATTATTCTCTACTGTGTTGTTATGGCCAGATTAAGGGGTTATGAAACCTGATACTATAAACTTGTTATTATTAGGTATTATACATGTAATTATAAGTACATAGGAGACATTCAACAAGCTTATGACAAGTATAGTAATGTGTTATGAAACCTGATATCATAAAGCTGCATACCCTTGCTTTATTAAGTATTATGCATGTCATTATTATTAGTTTAAATGACCTTATGACAAGTTTTATAAGGTTTTATGAAACTGATATTACAAAGCTGATATTATAAAGTATATTCTTGCATTATTAATTATTATACATATCACTATAAACACATAGGAACTCTAAACAAGCTAATGACAAGTGTTATAAACTGCCATGTATGCTCTATAATGCCTCATGTATATATATATATATATATATATATATATATATATATATATATATATATATATATATGTATAGAGAGAGAGAGAGAGAGAGAGAGAGAGAGAGAGAGAGAGAGAGAGAGAGAGAAAGAGAGAGAGAGAGTCTCATTGGTCCGAGGGAAAAGGATGTCACAGCAGTAGGTGGCCAGGAGCGTTGGGGTATTGGGACCCCTATTGCTCAGTAACAGTATGGTCTGTGGTTTCCACCGCTGGTAATGACCCTTATCATTGAGCTCGAGCTGAAGTAAGGTAACACATGGGCCAGCATGCGCGCGCGTGCGTGTGTGTGTGTTTGTGGTTAGACTCAGTCTGTTGCTGACCTTCACAGTCCTGCAGACTCCAGCCAAGAGCAGAGAGCTAAGCCTGGGTGTTGGAGCATGTGCAGATAAAACGACACAGGAAGCAGATGAAGGGAAATGAGCCTTTTAATTGAGGACCTTATTAAAAAAAAAAAAAGAAAAGAGAAAAAAATGCCAAAAGGACAGAATTTGGCCATTTGATTCCAGGCAAAGGTATTCCACACTGCCTCAACAGCTTGAACAGATTTCAGGAATTCCATGGTTTTTCCAGTTAAAAGGTTATTGGCTTGGACATTAACAGAATGTATGAATCTGCTTCTACTGAACATAAAACTATAGACCTTAGTGCGCCCTGAATTCACCTTAATGCAGAACACATAAGCCAATATTTTAATATACTTTTTAATATGTTAAATTAAAATATTTTTACTATATAACATTATTGCTGGGCATGCCATCAAGTTTGTCCATAGGACAATTCATATTCATGTATATTCATATAGTCATACTGAATAAACACTGGACCAAAAATAGGTCTTATGGGCATTTCTGATAAGCTTATATCCCAATGTATAACTCCTTAAATGTATACTTCCACCTGCACATCCAGCTATTTTAATGACTTACATTATACAGTATTTAATCTGTACATTATGTTTTATGTAAGGCGGATTATACAGTTTTTACAGTAGCTAAAAAGGGTTATATGAAACGATGCCAAATCAAATCACATCACGTATACACATTAGACTATACATTTACATGGTGCTAAACACCAGAATAGCTTAGTTCATCCAAACTACAGTCTTATATAGTGAAAAGAAGCTAGGATATATACTGTATAGTATATAAAGCCATATATGCAGGTTCAGGGGTCTACAGTATGTAAAAGAGATGTTGGATATATATACAGGGGATAGAATATATATGGTCACTACATAGCTTACTTAGATCATCATCATAGGAATCACCATGGACAATACAGATCCTTAGTCTCACCATCATGGTGCATAACATTTAGCACCTATACCTGTACATATAGACTGACATCGTGTTTATCTTCTGCACATGTATTGTATATGTAATATATATATATGGTTGGTGTAGCTCAGTGGATAACACCACCACATGTGGGAGACTGGGGTTCGAATCCCAGTCTGGGTATCTATGCTGTGCTACACCAATAAGAGTCCTTGGGCAAGACTCCTAACACTACATTGGCCCACCTGTAATATGATTAACCTTTTAAGTCGCTCTGGATAAGAGCGTCAGCTAAATGCCTTGAATGTAAATATATATATATATTATCCCTGTATATATCCAGTATCTCTTTTACATACTGTAGACTCCTGAATCTGCGTATATGGAAATACACTGTACGTCTGTATATAGTCATAGCTTTTATATACGCTATTTAAAACTGCATATTTGGATAAAATAATCCATTCTGGTGTTTAGTACTGTGTATAATAATAGCGTAATGTGAATATGTGTAATGTGACGTCACAGCAAATGTGATTTGATGTGATTTGATTTGATTTCAGGCTATAAAGTGGTTCTTCTATAGCATTATTACATATAACCCCTTATACTCAATGTAATAATCTTTTTTTTTTTTTTTTTTACTGTATAATGTCTGGATAAAGTCACTAAGCAAGCTGGAGGTCCAAGAGTCATTTAAAGACTGATGCTTTTAAAGCCACACCCCTAATTCACTGTAGAAACTGGCCATTGAAACATTGTTGTGAGGATTTTATTACATTCAGCCAAAAGAGCATTACTGAGCCCAGGTACTGATTATCTGATTTAGAAGTCCAACACACTTGGTTCCAAACCTGCACTCTCGGAAACAAGGTACCAAACTATCACTGGGGTGGTACAGCTAGCTGACCGTTAGCTTTGGCCTTTCCAGAGTATTCCATGTCATGAGCGATGCTTTTGGATCGTCAAAGATGGATCCTTAATGCAGCTCTCAAAAACCTTTCCTGAGGTCTGAGCTCTACTTGCATGTTCTTTCCTCTCTCCTCCAGCTTTCAGCGGACGATTAGGACACCAGAAGTGGGGCTGATTCAGCAAGCAACTCCTTTCCATCTGTTTAGCTCTAGCACCAAATGTGGCAAAATGTCGTTTTCTGACTTTCTGGCAGATTGTAAGCCTGTCGTCTTGCAGCTTTACCAAGTTTATCAGTTTCAGCGGCTGTATAGAAAGCGTCTGACTCTCACTGCAGGTTCATTTTTATGCTAATGACTCTGTGGAGCCTGACTGAGGTCACCATCCTGGTATTTGATACTTGGGCTGAGATCTCTAAGATAGATCTGTACATAATTAAAATGTATTCAAAGCCAGCAAACAGAAAACCAGAGCTTTATGAGCGTTGTTGGGACGTGTAGTTTAGACCGAACCCTCCTTTGTAGTACCTCGAGGGGAGTCTCTGGCCACAAACGACTCTTCCCCGATGCTTAGGAAATAGGCTACAGTAAGCATTAACAGAGCCAAAGTTCCCGCTAACAGACCCGCGACTGGTGCTTGGACCCCCAATAGCACTGTGCAGTTTTGACAGCAGCGCGCCACTTTCCAAGGTCTAGCTGTTAAAAGACACGGCACACGAGAGGGAAGGAGCGTGAGCGAGCGAGTGAGCGAGCGAAAAAGAGGCACTCGCTCGCTCCCTCGCTCTTGTCTTTTCCAGTTTAGGGAGTCCAGATGGGAAGTCATTTTTTATTCGTCTTGAGGCGGCACTTCACATCTGCTGGCCCAGATGCCTAATGAATACGGAAGCAGGGCCGTGCTGTCGCCTCATTAATACTGCACTGGCGCAGGGGAGCTGGGGCCGGCCGCCGCCGAAACAGCCCCCCCCCACCACACCCCCCCAACACTCTCACCAAATCCACCCCGCCACACACACACACACACGGCCCCCGCGGCCCGCTGGCGCGGAACCGTCCCGCTCCCAGCCGAGCGCTCCTCGGGGCCCACGGCCGGCAGCTGGCGCCTCGCAGGAACAAAGCTGCGGCGGTTTGTCCCGCCTAATGCCTCGCCATGTTGTCACTTAAGGTCTTTATTGGTATTAATTGATATGATCGGTGCGACTCCTTTTTGCATCTTTTGCTACTTCTTCTCAGGCCTCCTCTCAAGCCTCAAGTCGAGTTTGAAGGAACAGGTGGCGACCTGAGACAAACTCGGAAGAGGGATGCCCAACGGGTCGTGCACATCTGTCTGTTTTTGACAGATCCCGTGATTTTCCACCGTGAATTCGGAGACAGGCGCCATCAGTGCCTGACCTTTCGCTTAATCTGTGTTCAACACCTCGGTTTGCCGGATTCACCCTGGGTGGGCAAAGGGGAGGCACTCGAAGCTGCGCCGTTTGGTCCCGTTCAGACTCTATGGGAAGGGTGGGTCTCGATGGCTTTGGAGGTGGCTCTTCATAATAACCTACTTTTCGGCATAATAATAGCTGGAGTATGTGAGCTATTTTCATAAACATCAGCTTAGCATTCGGTGTTTGTCCTGGCTTATAGCCTCAGCTGGCTTTGTTGTAAACAAAGCATTCTGTTCTCCTATCACTTGAGCAGTCCGATCACACTGAGAACTAGTCTAAAGTTTAAATCAACATTGGGCAGAGCTAAGCTTCATTGACTAGCACTGTTGATCCCAACCATATCCCCTTCGGAAACTGTATAGGCTGGGGTTCACAACCTCCTCTCACTCTAAACCCAACATAGCCATCCTCACCTTTGTCCCAGCAGGGAATGGAGACTTCAGGGACCACCAGATGATTGAAGTCTAGGTGCAAAATACAGGAAGTGCTTGGGGGTAAGTAACCTCTTTGACCCCCAAACTCAAAAGTCCGTGGGCTCCCTGAAAATAAATTTATTATGAAGTGATGCTGGTTGTTTGGGGGGCATATAGGTTCAAATGCAAACCCTACCATCTCAGTTCCAGCACTCATTGGGCACAAGGCAGGAAACCCACCAGTCTGTCGCCGAGACACACTCACACCTAGGGGGCAGTTTAGCATCTCCAGGTTGCCTAACAGCATGTCTTTGGATTGTGGGAGGAAACCCACCCAATCACTGAGTGTATATCATCCAAAGAAAAACAGGTATCTCCAAAATGGCAACTTTAGAGGAGAGGCCGAAAACCTCGTTTAATTTAAATGTAAGTCAATGGAACCGGACGTCCTTCCGAGCACCTCTGGGCCATTTCGGTTGGTCCGTTCATCATGCAAATCTCACAAAGTATAAACCGCAGCAGCTGTTTTCATATGATGAATAAAAGTCAAAATGGACAAAAATGGAGATACATGTTTTTCCATTGGACAGCGACGATATGCCAACCCTACATAAAAAAACGTCCTTGGGCACCCCTTGGGGATTCAAACCCCACCCTCTAGTGCTCAGAGGCAACAGCTACTATTAGGCTCCTGTCTCCTTAACTAAGTAGAGGTGGAGCGCCGGTCTCCTCAGGGTGGTGCTGCAGTAAATAGCCTAGCAAAGGTAACTAAGCCTGGGATACCTCTGGAAAAGTTTACTACATGCTGTAGCATATTGTTTTGGGTGTCTGATGGTTAGGCTGGATTCATACTGGATTTGGAGAAGATGTGGAAGATGCCAATGAACATATAGAGGACATTATTGCCAAGCTAGAATGAAGCAGGTCCAGAGGAAGAACTGATTTTGTTGGTATTCAAGCTAGTATCAGTGTTGGAGTGACCAGCCTACATAGGACAACCCCGGAACCAGTGGATATGTCTACAGTCCTTGTCCGCTGTAGGTATCGTAAGTATGTAGGCCACATCAGTGTTCAGACACTCTTCCATCAAAGAATTGGTCATTTGGGCCAAATTTGGTGGATGCCTTCCCTGGCTCAATTCCAAAGAGAATACCCTGTAGACTGTAGGATTTTAGCCACTGTAGACCCGTAGTAGACCCGGGTAGACCAGTATGACCGTACGCTCCCATACACCTGCAGATTCAGCTACTTCCTTCACACTATGGTCTTTGGCCACGCCCACATGCTCAGTCACCCCTTTTAGCAAATCATTAACATCTGCTTTGGAGCCATTTTCCACACAAGGAACGGTACACTCACTTAATCTATGTATCCCGTTACTCACAGCCCCAGGTATTTATAGCCCCATCATCCTCGTGCAGCGCCACCTGCAGGGGTCTTAAGGTACTGCCACCTTAAACACTGATTTAAATGAAATTGATTAATTCTGTTAATGTAATACATTTCATTAAGTGCACACACGGGATCAGGTAAAATGAAGACAGGTGAGGGTATTTAAATGGTATGAGAGAAGATGCTCATGTAATCGATTCCAAAACCAGCAATACATGGCTGTTAGTCTTTGGGGTTCCACTGGACCATTTTCCAGACAACATGCTATAGTTCATGTGGTGCTAGTGCATCTGTCTGATTTCTACCCGACCACACTTTCAATAATGCACAAGATGCAATGACCCGGGTGTCTTCTCTTATCTCTTTTCCCAGGTCAGTAAAATTGCAGATGATCTAGTGAAAAAACAAAGAAACATATGAATAAATTAAAGATGCAAGCCATGAAATAAAAGAGGGAGTTTATGTCTCTACATTATGGTGTAGTAAAGCACCACGGCTGGGAGCTGTGGCGGTGGGGTTTGGGACGAGCGTTCTTCGGTAATGCCAAATGCTTCCGTTGTGAGTTTATTGGGTAGTGGGCAGGAGAAATGGACCAACCTGAGCTCTATTTCTTAGTCTTAATGAGTAACTAGCCATCTGAACCTTTAACCCTGACCGAACCTTTTGAACACTTGCAAACACAGAGTCACCAGATTTGGACGCTAGAACTTTCACAGGCAGCCACCACTGTTCCATTATTACAGCAATAAAAAAATATATAAAAAATGATTTTTAAATATATTAGCTTCTCACTCTAAATAATTAATAAAACTGCAAACGCATCCGGAGAGTCACTACTACCCGATGGTAAGCGCTTGTAGACTCTTTACCTGAATCCAAGTGTGGAGGTAAAGTCTCGCCTTTCTTCTCCTGAATCAGAATGCAGCGCAGGAAAACAGCAGCCAAGCTTTTCCTTTTTTCACCCCCGGATGCTGCCCTAGTGGGACCCGTCAAGACCCAGAGGCCACCTGGACGGCTGCGGGTGCCAGAGTCTGAAAAAGCTGGAAGAGACAGCCGAGATCTTCTTAATGATGCTTCATTAGAGTGAATTGGCCTGGAAGGTGATAAGCTTTTAAGGAAGAGAGGACGTGGGAAGACAGAGGGAGTTTTGTTGGTGGGGTGAGGAGGCCCATGCCTGGAGTTAGAGTTATTGAACAACTGAATGGTGGTTATTTACCACACACCATAGCAAGACAGTAACTGTACTCATGAGATGCATGAGTGTCAGCCTATTATTTGGTACTATAATTCGATATAATTATGGGGTATATAACTCTGAATAAACTTTTTCCAAAATTGCCTTTATGAGCTAGTCACAGTCTTACCCTAAACTCATGCATGCAGGATACAGGACCCTGCACTCTAACCCACCAAAATATGGAGCTGATTTCTATGGCCTGTCTCTGTCACTAAGGGTGTGCCCCAGGGGTCAGTACTTGGCCTCATCTGATTTTACTGTTTATACATTACCCAAGCAAATTAAATAATAATAATAATAATAATAATAATAATAATAAGAAGAAGAATAATAAGAATAATAATAAGAATAATAATTTTTTTATATTTCTCCCTTACAGTCAAAAATGCAAGTGCATTCCCATTTGCATAGTATAATTCAATCATTGAAAGGCTGTGTGTGGCTTTCATTTCTTTTAAAATCATTTTTTTTTATCTTTTGTGTTTTTTTTTCATCTGATAAAAACCTGAATAATCATCAAAATAATTTGAATATTTTTATCGATTGCTAATATGATAGAAAATTATAGTCCTGGTTTGGTGTCAGTGCTTGGCCTCATCTGATTTGACTGTTTATACATTACGCACGCAAATTAAATAATAATAATAATAATAGTAATAAAAATAATAATATTAAATATTTCTCGTTTACAGTCAAAAACGCTTTCCTATTTGCATAGTATAATTCAATCACTGAAAGGCTGTGTGTGGCTTTCATTGCTTTTAAAATAATTTATTATTTCTTTTGTGCTTTATTGTGTTTTTTTTTTCCTCTGATAAAAATGTGAATAATCATCAAAATAATTGATATATTTTTATCGATTTCTAATATGATGGAAAATGTTAGTCCTGGTTTGGTGTCAATACTTGGCCTCATCTGATTTTACTGTTTATACATTATCCATTGGATAAATTACAAATATCGGTTATGCTGAAGACAGGGAGGTATGCCAGATTCATAAGTGTTACCAGTGATAAGTTCACTACTGAATTACATTATGTATTACCTTGTGTACATTTTAACAGCATGCAAATTCTAATTTCTATATCCTATTTATTCGCTTCCATTGGTGGTGTGCCTCACAAGCCCATTCAGTTTGTTAGATACTCTGTATCCCTCTTGACTGTATGATTGTGAATCCCTCTTTATCAGTCTTTTGGCTGAATATCTGAAAAACTTAAACAATATTGAGACCTCTACATACATGCCATCTACACTCATGGCTCCCATTGGCTCCAGTATCATATTCTAGGCTCTTTGAGTCACAGGTTGTACAGTGATCAGGCTAGCAAACTTCAGAAAGCAAAACTCTTTGATCTCTCCGTGACTTCCCCTACATTACCATTTACCGCTGCAATTCTATTCACAGCTAACCAAGTATGCTAACACAACAAAAAGCTTGCTGTGAGTGACTTTGGTGATGGGGCAGCTCCAGACTGTTTCGCTTGGAGAGCCGCAGCTCTTTCATCAGTCACGTCGCCCACAGTCCCAGTCCTCTCGGCCTCTGAGGATGCCAGGATAACTCTGCCCGCGGATAGCGCATTAGTATTAGCGGGTCTAAAGAGACCTGCAACACTCTGCTGTCAACCCAGCTATCAAATCAACAGATGACACTTGAATGTCATAGAGGAACCAAAGGCATTTGACTCAAGCTGAACGCTAGTTTGGCTTATGCACAAACACTCCCAGAGGCGGCAACACATACCAAAAATCATTACAGGAACTCTTTGTTTGGGCCTTGAGAAAGATACGGGGCTAACACAAGCCCTCGACTGAACACAGCTGAGTGAACAAATACCATGAAAATGTACCTTCTCATTCAGACAGCAAAGATACATGGATATTTCCCGTATTGATATTTCAGTGCATATTCCAGCCCCTTAGGGGAGGAGTCAGCAGATGGAAATGACAATTGGTCCCATCAATCAATTTTTTTGGCATTTTCAGGTTTTTATAAACCCACAAAAATATATGATACATGTGCCAAAAGCTGATCAAATGGAAAACCACATTCCCCAAATTTTGAATATATTCAGTTCTGCTGCCTCTACAACAGTCAGAGATCATAGCTCTGCTGCACACTGCAGTGTTGGTCATCCTCTAGTCCTTCAGCAGTGGTCACAGGACGCTGCCCACAGGACGCTGCCCCACAGGACGCTGCCCACAGGATGCTCCCCACAGGACGCTGCCCACAGGACGCTGCCCCACAGGATGCTGCCCACAGGATGCTCCCCACAGGACGCTGCCCCACAGGACGCTGCCCACAGGACGCTGCCCACAGGACGCTGCCCCACAGGACCCTGACCCACAGGACGCTCCCCACAGGACACTGCCCACAGGACCCTGACCCACAGGACGCTCCCCACAGGACGCTGCCCACATCTGCTGCTGCACAGTGCAGTGTTGGTCATCCTCTAGGCCTTCAGCAGTGGTCACAGGACGCTGCCCCACAGGATGCTCCCCACAGGACGCTCCCCACAGGACGCTGCCCACAGGACGCTCCCCACAGGATACTGCCCACAGGGCGCTGCCCCACAGGACGCTGCCCCACAGGACAATCCTTACAGGACGCTGCCCCACAGGACGCTGCCCACAGGACGCTGCCCACAGGACGCTCCCCACAGGACGCTCCCCACAGGACGCTGCCCACATGACGCTGTTGGCTGGATAGTTCTGGTTGGGGGATGATTCTCAGTCCAGCAGTGACACCGGGGTGTCCAGCAGTACTGCTGTGTCTGATCCACTCACACCAGCACCACCCACACTAACACACCACCACCACCACAACAGTGTCACTGCAGTGCTAAGAATGATCCACCACCTTCTCTGTGGTGGTCCTGTGGTGGTCCCGACCTTTGAAGAACTAAGTTACTGACATACAGAAAATATATACAGAACAATATTTAAATGAAAACTTGTCAATATGTGGCAAATGTGATATCTATATTTTTTATTTAGCTTTTGACTTGATTGAGCAGGCAGAAACTATTAGAAACACATTTCTAACCCAGTAATAACAATAATGCTACTTTGCAATGTATCCCATATAGTCACAAATTAAATAATAATAGTAATAATAACAATAAATAATATTAAATATTTAAAAACGCAAGTGCATTCCTGTTTGCATAGCATAATTCAGTCATTGAAAGGCTGTATGTTTCTTTTCATTTCATTTCTTTTAAAAAAATTTATATTTTTTTATCTTTTGTTTTTTTTCATCTAATAAAAACTTGAATAATCCTCAAAATAATTGGCATATTTTTCTCGATTACTAATATGATCGATAATGATAGCGCTGGTTCGGTGTCTGCTAGGTCTGCCCAGCATTGTGTATGGTTTTAGGAGCCAAGTGATCCTGTTCACAGGTCATTACCCTGCAGTATTGTTCCTATAATGCTGCTGCGGCACTGGCACTGGCACTGGCACTGGAGGTGCTTTGGTGTATTGTGCATTTGTACTTGGTTGGCACTGCCAGCTCTACATAGCTTTTATCCGTTTGGCCAGGGACTTGGGTAAAGCAAGGGATTTGGTCAACAGACAGGTCCATCCCGTGCTGCATGTGTGGGTATGTGTATGAATGTCTGCCTCATGGAGCAATACAGCAACCTCTGCTGGCTAAAGCCTAAAACTGAACTCTATGACTGCAGGTATGTCTACTCTACTGCAGAGCACTCCCGGTCTTATAGGCCCTCAGAGAATGTCTCAAGATTTCTGTGAAAGTGTAAAAACAATATACTTGTTAGTCTGTTTTTGTTTGGTTGTGTAATAATCATGCTACAATAATATTAATAATATTAATTATATTTCATGGTGGGGGTTAGTTAGCAAACCAAAGGAGGAAATTCTTGAAAACTCAAAATAGAGGATGATCCAATCAGGGTTTTCCCCTCGTGATACCAAGGGAGTTACAGCAATGAGACCCATATCCCATTGGTTAGGCCTTCAGGAACTGAACAGAAGGCCTTATCCTTCAGATTATCCTCTAGAATAATTAGGAAATGGTGGAAACAAGCAATCATCGTCCGGTTTCCTATTAGTGGGACTAACTCTATATCACTCTAGGCTCTCTGGAAGTCCATGACTAACCCAGCAGGTTTCAAAACGGAGGTCTTCCCACTACAAAACTGCCACAAAGTGAAACATATATTCATTTCTGATATAAATTTCAAATATACACTTACATATAAAAGGCTTTAACCATATAAATAATTAAAACTGAATTAATAGATGTCACAATGGCCATTGGCCTACCCCTAACATACTACTGAAGTCCCATAGGGGTGCTAGCGGACATTTCCACCTTGTTTTTGCCAGAGGTTTGGAGGTGTATGGCTGGAACCTAAGGCCCGGCTCTGATAGTCATGGCTCGCCACTGCTCAACATATGTATTTGTGTGTGAGAGAGAATGGTGCTTTGATTTGCAATGACAAGAAAAGCTCTTAATCTCAAATACATACAATTCTCATCTCAAATCTATTACACTGAGCCCTTGTCAGTGCGGTGCCAGATTCACACTCAAATTCGAGACTGATTATGAGCAGACAAATGCTTTCCATATGCAGTGAGCAGATGAGGCCCGACTTTTTCTCCTCATTGCGGAGTGTAAAAGGCCAAAAATCTCAAACACGGCCTATTCTCTCACAATAGGCCCTGCATATAAACACTTCTTCAAGTTAGATAAACAAACATTATGCATGTGCTGTTATGTATTTGAAACCCTGCCCGTGACCTTGCCGAAGCCAAAGTGGAATTGCGGCTATTCCCTCATGCGTCTCATTATCAGACCAGATTTAGCTCATACGGTAATTACTCTTTGGATGGGAATCAGATGAACTTTTGATATAGCAGCACTGCCTTTTCCAAACGCAATAATGTGGTTTCGGCAGCCAGCTGAGGTATTATTGCGTCTTAAGCATCACCGTATATTAGTCATGAACGGCTGTAATCATTATGTGTAATTTTGCATTTAGTGAAATAGCTTTTATTTTACGCCTGATATGCTGGACGGGGAAACTCTGAGGTAAAGTATACTCCGACTGCTGGAGGGCATTAGTGGTGCTCTTTTTGAATTACATGGGCTTATGTAGAGGGTGTGTGCATGTGTGTAGACACACTAGAGGGGCTTGGAGAGGTTTCATGGCTTTTCCAAACAAAAAAAAAAAAATAGGAAAGGATGTAAGATGCAAACACCCTCATCATTAAAAGAACAGCTACACCTAGAAGGAGGTGTGGGAGTGCAGGTGTGTTGGGAAGGAAGATGAAGGTGACCAGGATCAATAACTGATGATAAATTTAGACTGATATGATCAATATTTATTGAGCTACACATACAGAAGTCTGTCTCTCAGTATGGGGGCGTCGGGCTGCCATGTTTGCTAACCCAACACTCCAGACGTCTCAGTATGGAGCTGTAGAGGTTCCTAATTGTGTCCTGTGATAATCCATCCCATGAAGCTTGAACATCCTCACACAGTTCCTGCAGATGGTGCAGTAGGGGTGGAGGTGGAGGGACACCAGGCCTTCTGGACGTGTGACAACAAACCATCCATCTTGGTGCTGACCACGGTGCCTCCAAACACGGGTTCATTGGGCGTCTCTACCAAGACTAAAGCGGGACTCGTCACTGAAGATGACCCGCTGCCATTCTGAGTCACCCCATGGCAGTCTGGCAGGTCACCACTGCAGTCCTTGGTGATGTTGACGTGGTGTTAAGGGCAGTCGTCGCAACGGTCTACGTGTAGTCCTGTCACCCAGCTATCTGCTGATGGTGCTGGCACTAAAGGATAACTCATGGAGGGCATCACTGTCCACAGTTGTAGCTGTTGGGTTCCTCCGTCTATGTCAGACAATCTGTCGGTTCTCTCTCTGTGGTTCGTGTAGGTCTCTCAGATCTTTCATGTTGCTGGTGTGTACCTTCTTGTATCCACTTCTTTTCAGCAGCTTAGTTTCCACATATGGGTTGGAGAGTGGGCACGTTGCAAACCTATGTTTACTGCAGTAGAGCCAACTCAGAAAATTCAGTTGTCCTTAATGTGATCTGTTTTAGTTAAGAAATCTGAAAGAAATCAGAGTAAGTGTACACGTGTGCTGAGAAACCCAATTACTGGGCTAAAATAATAAATAAATAAATAAATAAATCAAATAAAGTACACTGTTTACATGATCATTGGAATAATCAGGTAACTGTAGAAATTGGATAAGTAAGTCCATGAAAAAAGTGCTCAGTGTAAATGGAATTCCATGCACGTTAATGCAGAATTCATTTAAATCGTATTAGCATATAATACGTCTTAGAACGTACGTCAGCCAATCGGATTTTAGAACCAAAATGATCTGTTGTATAAATTGGGCATGCAGTCACAAGTCACAGAGTCATTTTTGGAGGGAAACGAATGGTGGGAAACAGTGGGAACTCTCTGCATCGTGAAACGTCAACATAAAAAATAATTTAGCCACAAATTAGCATCTACTGACCGCGTAATTTGTGTTTTTTTACGCCTGAGTATCCTTGTACAGACCTCTCACTGGTGCTCAGGAGTGTCGTAAACACCCGCCGTGGTGTGACTGCACTTGACCGTATTTTTTCTCCCCTCCTGTTGTTGTTTTAGCTGTTACTTACCATCGACAGGAAACAATGTAAGAGGTGAATCCCAGTTTTTCGGCACAGAGGGGGTTTAACCCCGCCTGACATCCCTGAATCCACTCATTCTCAGTCTGTCATTAAACATGATGAACTTCCTGAGTCCAGACCTCTTTTTTTCTACCATCTGACATTTTTTCCACAGGCCCCTGCCAAAAATCATATTCATACTCAGAAACGGGGTCCTCTTCGAAATCCCCAAAGCCCACAGCGAAGGGGAGGGGGCAGTAAGAGGGGGTGGTGTTTGGGTGAGCGGAGAACATGTTTTTGTCATTTGCATGAGCCCAGGAAAGGCTGTTGTCCAGAGATGTGCTATAACTCACTCTAGCTGTGTGATGAGCTAGCGTTAGCATCTGATTGACTGCTACGCTAGCACTGGGGTGAAGAAAACCACTGATTGAGAATGACTTGGGGGACACTTATGCTCAGTCAGCACTCCAGAAACTTCTTTCATGAACCATATCAGCACTGCAGCTCAAGTGTAAACTAGGAGAACAAGTGACTGCTAGCATTTATAGAATAGCTAACCAGCTGGTACACCATCTTCACACTGCTAGGTGTATCTTCAACATGCTCAGACGCTCCAGCACATGCCAACTATATTACTGACTACATGGCAGCTAAGGTGGAGGTGAGTTAGGGATTCAGAAAGGTTCTGAAAGTGTTGATATGTTGCCCCAGGTGGTTGCTAAGATATTGCTAGGCTTTTGCCATAGCTTCTCAGGTGGTAGCCTTTTGCTATTTGAATTCTTGAAAGTCTAGGTAATGCACCATGGCGAATCAGATCAGCATGTCGCAGGCCGTTACGATGACTGCTCTTAATGCAATGTCAGCATCACCAAAGACTGCAGTGGTGTCGGACCAGACTGTCATGGAGTGACTCAGAATGGCAGCGGGTCATCTTCAATGACGAGTCCCACTTTTGTCTTGGTGGAGACGCCCAACGAATCTGTGTGTGGAGGCACCGTGGTCAGCACCAAGAGGAACGATTTGTTTTCACACATCCAGAAGGCCTGGTGTCGCTCCACCTCCATCCCTACCGCACCATCTGCAGGAACTGTGTGAGGATGTTCAAGCTGCATGGGATGGATTATCACAGGACACCATTAGGAAACTCTACAGCTCCGTACCGAGACGTCTGGAGTGTTGGTTTAGCGAACATGGCGGCTCAAGACCATACTGGGAGCCAGACTTCTGTATGTGTAGCTCAATAAATATTGATCATATCAGCCTAAATTTATCATCAGTTATTGATCCTGGTCACCTTTATCTTCCTTCCCAACAGCACCGCACTCCCACACCTCCTTCTGGGTGCAGCTGTTGGTGTATATCCCATATGTCCCTATAGGTCATGTTTTCAGAGATGTGCCTTCTTACATAATTTTTGATAGTTAGATTTTATTGTCGCTACAACACAGTGGCTAATACCTCAAACACTCACATTGTAGCCTGGGGTTCAGTTCTACACCTGGACAGCCACCCTACACTATACCAATAAGAGGAGTCCTTGGGAAAGATGCCTAATGCTACCTTCACCTAGCTGTATGATAAACCTGTAAGGGTATATAAGAGAAGAATGACAGATACAAGGACAACGAGTTACATCAGTAAAAGGGAAGCTGGTTCCATAGTAACTGCTGCTGTCATATGGAAATGATGGGATGGAGCTGTCTAAATAAAATGCTAACATTATAGAATTGCATTATGTAATGATTATAGAACTGTATTCTACTTTGGAGCTGAAGGACGTTAGTACTAGTTGATTATCATGTCGTCTGTATGTATATATGGGTATGGGTATATATCTATGGGTATAGAACAGTGTCCATATCTAATTTTTTTTAAATTTATGAAATCATTTATTGTTCCTGGTAACTTTATCTTCTTTCCCAACAACCCTACAGTCCCACACCTCCTTCTGGGTGCAGCTGTTGTTTTGACGATGAATGTATATCCCGTTTGTGTCTATACATCTTTGTCCTTGGTGGTCAGAGATGTAGCTTCTGACGTAATTTGAATGCTAGCATCACGTAGTGGCTAACGCCTCCAACACCTGGGAATAGGGTGTAGAACAGGATAGGGTATAGAACAGCATTAGACCCATCAGACAGCAGCGCTACAGGCGGTAGTGCTGGGCAAACTGGAGAGCTGTGTGATCAGCTCTGTACTCTGAAGCATGATGGGAATTCGGCCCAAGCAGGCCCAAGAGGATGTGCAGACACAAAGCCGGGCAGAGGCAGGTGGAGGAGCAAGCCAGCCTTGGCAAAGACACGCTGCTGTCTTCATCTTTTCCCTCCTGATTCCCTCCCTGTGCAGGTTCTTTATTTTCCTTCTCGGATGTTGCCGAATATTATCAAAGGAATTCCGACGGAGCAGACGTGTCTTCATAATGCAGACTGTTCACGGTGCGGTTTTCACCAAACCAAATTGAGTACAATAAGCATGGAGCACTAAAGTATACGGAACGAGTCTCAGGAGCCACTAAGACTGACTGTACCGATGATACAGAGCATCCTCTATGTACAGAAATGACTGTAATACACATATATATATATACATACATACATACATACAGGTATCCACCCCTACCGCACCATCTGCAGGAGGATATTCAAGCTGCATGGGCTGGATTATCACAGGACCCCATTAGGAACCTCTACAGCTCCATACCGAGACGTCTGGAGTGTTGGTATACAGGATGATCTCCAACTGCGATTGGTTTTGATGAGGCTTCATCACGTTCACTGTGGAAACTCTCAGTGTCGGTGAAGCAAGTGAAGGATTTGAGTGAGGTGAGAACATGTAGCCACAAAGACTCACACGTAGTCGAAGACACACACACAGTCGCCGCGTGAAGAGAGCCGGAGGCTACAGGTGATGGTGGTCGTAATTACTACAGCATCCACACAGTTCATTCACTGTTGCTGCGCACCTGAACAAGCCTTTTACGGTCCTGTCTGACACCAGCTCTGCGGAACCCAGACAGGACATACATGAGTACACCTCTTCATCAATTATAGACATTCCTTACTGTATATAACTAAAACGTATTATTATAGACACTGTCGGAAAACTAAGATACACCTCTCCAGGTACGGGTCAAAGCATTGTTTGTCCAAAATCATAACTTTACAGGCATAACGTCGCTGTCCAAAGAAAAACAGGTATCTCCAAAAAGGCAACTTTTCAGGAGAGGCCAAAAACCTCCTTTGTTTTGAATGGAAGTCAATGGAACCAGACGTCTTTACAAACTGTTCTGGGCCATTTCTGCTGGTCCATTCCTTCTGAAATTTCCACCCAGTGTAAAGGGCAGTTCATGTGACCAAATGAGGCATAAAAGTAAAAATCAACAAAAAATGGAGATACATGTTTTTCTTTGGACAGCGACGATAACTAAGCTTTCTTGCATGAACTTTGTGCCAGGGTCCGTTGTCGGTTCATGATAAATTGCATTACATCTTCGAGGGAGTCTTTCCTTTTGAGGACAGGCTAAAACCTTGATTAACTTTCTGTGGAAGTTTGTACTGGAATGTATAGAATTTTTAACCATGTGCTTTGGTATGTGTTCGGTATCATAAAATTTTCTCCCAATGTAAAGAGCAGCTGGAATCAAACCAAGGCTCATCATATCCAATCAGCTCTGCTGCTGAAAGAAATCACTGGGGTTTCCCCCGGAGTGAAATTGCGGTGGTGCTGTTGGTTGCCCTGTCGCCTCCCAGCAAACAGGTCTAGGTTCAGTCCCTGGCTTGGGCATCCGAGGTCCTTTCTGGGTGGAGTCTGAATGTTCTCTGTGTGTCTGCATGGGTTTCCTCCAAGACAAAAAATTAGGTTCCAGAGTCTGAGAGGTTAAAGTTGAATTTTCCGATTTATGCAATGAATAAAACACACTCATCACTGATGTTAAAGTCTGGACTACAGGACTGAGCACAAAAATTGGCTAAACTGAGTGACACTATTCGGTCGTGTCAAAGACCATAGTGTGAAGGAAGTAGCTGAATCTGCAGGTGTGTGGAAGCAGCGTACGGTCATACGGGTCTACCAGCAGTGGATAAAATTCCAGTCTACAGGGAATTCTCCTCGGAATTGTGCCAGGGAAGGCCTCCACCAAATCCGGACCAAACAACCAATGCTTTGATGGAAGAATGTCTGAACACTGATGTGGCTCCATCCAGAAACTCGTCCAGTTTTGGTAAATAAGGGCTACGATACTTACAACGAACGAGGACTGTAGAGATTGTGCAGTCTATTTCTACACTAGTCTAGTTCTGTAGTAGTCTATCTCTACACTAGTCTACTTCTACAGAAGTTTATCTCTACACTAGTCTATTTCTACAGTTTATTTCTACACTAGTCTGTTCTACACTATTCTATTCTACACTAGTCTATCTCTACACTAGTCTATCTCTACACTAGTCTATCTCTACACTAGTCTACTTCTACAGAAGTTTATCTCTACACTAGTCTATTCTACACTAGTCTATTTCTTCACTAGTCTATTTCTACAGTTTATTTCTACACTAGTCTGTTCTACACTAGTCTATCTCTACACTAGTCTATTTCTACAGTTTATTTCTACACTAGTCTGTTCTACACTAGTCTATTCTACACTAGTCTATCTCTACACTAGTCTATTCTACACTAGTCTATTTCTTCACTAGTCTACTTCTACAGAAGTTTATCTCTACACTAGTCTATTTCTACACTAGTCTATTTCTACAGTTTATTTCTACACTAGTCTATTCTACACTAGTCTATTTCTACACTAGTCTATTTCTACACTAGTCTGTTCTACACTAGTCTATTCTACACCAGTCTATTTCTACACTAGTCTATCTCTACACTAGTCTATTTCTACACTAGTCTATCTCTACACTAGTCTATTCTACACTAGTCTATTTCTACAGAAGTTTATCTCTACACTAGTCTATTTCTACAGTTTATTTCTACACTAGTCTATTCTACACTAGTCTATTTCTACACTAGTCTATTCTACACTAGTCTATTTCTACACTAGTCTATTCTACACTAGTCTATTTCTACACTAGTCTATCTCTACACTAGTCTATTACTGCACTAGTCTATTCTACACTAGTCTATTTCTACACTAGTCTATCTCTACACTAGTCTATTACTGCACTAGTCTATTTCTACTATGTAAAATAAAACTCAGGAATCTATTTCTATTTCTACTATTTATATTTTCTGTAATTATTGTATATAGATCTTGTTTATTATTTGTATGTTTCCTGACACTTCTGTTCTTTCCTCTGTGCTGCTGTGGCATCGTAAATTTCCCCCCTGTGTGATCAAATAAGGATTATCTTATCCTATCTTGTTGTTGGTTTCTATGATTTGTAAACCACACAAGCTGTAAGGGTGAAAAGATGCAGTGCAAGAGCTAGAAAGGGAAAAAACGGCACTGGCTTCTCTGAAGACACACGCCCAGGACACACTTCAGGCGGGGCAGAAGTGGGGTTTAATGGTACAAGTCACCAACACATCTCACCATTACTGTCCGGTTAACTCAGACTGGAGGCTATGCTACAGCTAGCTCCTTTGTCCCGCGCAGCAGAGCTACAGCTCAGTAGTACAGTACACATAATCAATCCTTACAAAGCATAGCTTCCTTTCACCCTTTGGTACCCTCTAGGAGGAGTTGATTTCCCAGAACAGAGGAAGCATGTAATGACAATGGGGCATTAACGCCAGGATCTGAGTGTTATCAGCAAGGGTATCAAGTTCCTTGCCCAGTTTATAGATGGCACTCTGGACTTGCCCAGTTTGTAGATGGCACTCTGGACTCCTCCTCCTCTGAATGGCCTGTTGGAACCAGAGCTCAATAAACTAAGTAGACTTTCAGAGTGGTCTCTTCTCCTCAACCAACACCAACAAAGAAATTACACCACCTGAATGTAGCATCTTATTACTCCACCTCACTCTTCATTGTTCTTCAAAAGAGAGGGGGAAAGTAAACGTGTTCTGAGCTTGCTGGATCAACACTGCATCTGCAGTTAGCTCGCGGTCAGATTGGCGGCGGCTGTCACCGTGTCGTTTCTTTTTTTTTTTTTGCGTGTGTGTTCCACTCCTCCTCCTGAGGGACTCCAGATCACCCAGAGCGCTTTTTCTCCACCCCTCCCACCTCCCTTTCCTTCGATCCTGCGCACCAGTCCCGCGAGGACCCCCAGCCACAGAGCTGATCATTCCACGTTAATAACAAAGTACAGAGCAACTGTGTCACTTTGTTTCTGTTCTGCGTGGGGGAAACATGTTGTTTAATTTGAAATGCCTTCTGGGTTCGGCAGCGGAGGATGTTGAAGAAGGACAAAAGAGAAAAAAAAAGTTGAGGAAAACAGCGTCTGCATTATTCATCTGTCATACATGTACAGATTATTTATTTATCCTGCATTTACCTCCGACATGATTTATTGATGTCCGCCGTCGAGGGAGCACAGGTGCGATGGGCAGAATAAAGGAACAGTTTCATCCTCCTACAGATTCATCTCCCGTTTCAACACACCCAAATATCAGCTTCCCAAATTCGGGAACCGCCGGCATTCGAGCCTCTTCGCCTTTTAGGTCAATGAGGAAGCAGAGGAGGAACAAAGGCCCAACAACAACAAACCAGGATTTCCTTTTTGATAAAGGTTACTGTTTGTTTTGAAGCACAATGTTTTATGAAGTTAATCACAATTAATCTAAAATAATTTGCATGATTGGCTCAAATTTTGACCCTAATGACCAATAGGGAGTATTCTACATTATAGCTATGTAATAAAAGCTTCATCAGAATGTATGGATGAGTTTCGGTTCGGTGCTCTTAACTAGCGCATCAACCACCAGCCGGCTAGAAATGAAAACATACTTCTAAACTGAACCAATACAATTAAAACATGACCAGCTGAAAGTCAAATGCCCCTTCAGTTGCTAATAGAGAGATGTCTCCATTAAGCACATATATATATATATATACAGTGGGGAAAATAAGTATTTAGTCAGTCACCAATTGTGCAAGTTGTCCCACTTAAAAAGATGAGAGAGGCCTGTAATTGACATCATAGGTAGACCTCAACTATGAGAGACAAAATGTGGAAAAAAATTGAGAAAGTCATTTTGTCTGATTTTTAAAGAATTTATTTGCAAATAATGGTGGAAAATAAGTATTTGGTCAATAACAAAAGTTCATCTCAATACTTTGTTGTATATCCTTTGTTGGCAATGACAGAGGTCAAACGTTTTCTGTAAGTCTTCACAAGGTTGGCACACACTGTTGCTGGTATGTTGGCCCATTCCTCCATGCAGATCTCCTCTAGAGCAGTGATGTTTTGGGGCTGTCGGCGGGCAACACGGACTTTCAACTCCCTCCAAAGGTTTTCGATGGGGTTGAGATCGGGAGACTGGCTAGGCCACTCCAGGACTTTGAAATGTTTCTTACGAAGCCACTCCTTTGTTGCCCTGGCAGTGTGCTTGGGATCATTGTCATGCTGAAAAGACCCAGCCACGTTTTGTCATCTTCATTGCCCTTGGCTGTGATGGAAGGAGGTTTGCACCCAAATCTCACAATACATGGCCCCATTCATTCTTTCATGTACACGGACCAGTCGTCCTGGTCCATTTGCAGAGAAACAGCCCCAAAGCATGATGTTTGCCACCCCCATGCTTCACAGTTGGTATGGTGTTCTTTGGATGGCAACTCCGCATTTCACTTTCCTCCAAACACGACGAGTTGTGTTTTTACCAATAGTTCTACTTTGGTTTCATCTGACCATAATGACATTCTCCCAATACTCTTCTGGAACATAAAAATGCTCTCAAGCAAACTTCAGACGTGCCTGGATATGGACTGGCTTAAGCAGGGGGACACGTCTGGCACTGCAAGATCTGAGTCCCTGGCGTCGTAGTGTGTTGCTGATGGTAGCCCTTTGTAACGTTGGTCCCAGCTTCCTGCAGGTCATTCACTAGATCCCCCCTTGTGGTTCTGGGATTTTCCTTACCGTTCTTGTGATCATTTTGACCCCACGGGCTGAGATCTTGCGTGGAGCCCCAGATCGAGGGAGATTAGTAGTGGTCTTGTAGGTCTTCCATTTTCTGATTATTGCTCCCACAGTAGATTTCTTCACATCAAGCTGCTTGCCTATTGCAGATTCAGTCTTCCCAGCCTGGTGCAGGTCTACAATTCGGTTTCTGGTGTCCTCCGACAGCTCTTTCGTCTTCACCATAGTGGAGTTTGGAGTGTGAGTGTTTGAGGTTGTAGGCAGGTGTCTTTTATACTGTTAACGACTTCAAACAGGTGCCATTAATACAGGTAATGAGTGGGGGAAAGAGGAGCCTCTTAAAAAAGAAGTTACAGGTCTGTGACAGCCAGAAATCTTGCTTGTTTGTTATTGACCAAATACTTATTTTCCACCATTATTTGCAAATAAATTCTTTAAAAATCAGACAAAATGACTTTCTCAATTTTTTTCCACATTTTGTCTCTCATAGTTGAGGTCTACCTATGATGTCAATTACAGGCCTCTCTCATCTTTTTAAGTGGGACAACTTGCACAATTGGTGACTGACTAAATACTTATTTTCCCCACTGTATATATATATAGTAGTGGACGAAGTACCTTCAGATGTACTTAAGTATGGAGAGTAACAGTACTAAAGTATTTACCTTCAGATGTACTTAAGTATGGAGAGTAACAATACTAAAGTATGTACCTTCAGATGTACTTAGGTATGGAGAGTAACAGTACTAAAGTATGTACCTTCAGATGTACTTAAGTATGGAGAGTAACGGTACTAAAGTATGTACCCTCAGATGTACTTAAGTATGGAGAGTAACAGTACTAAAGTATGTACCTTCAGATGTACTTAGGTATGGAGAGTAACAGTACTAAAGTATGTCCCTTCAGATGTACTTAAGTATGGAGAGTAACAGTACTAAAGTATGTCCCTTCAGATTTACTTAAGTATGGAGTGTAACAGTACTACAGTATGTACTATCAGATTTACTTAAGTATGGAGAGTAACAGTACTAAATTATGTTTTATAAAGTTAATCACAATTAATCTAAAATAATTTGCATGATTGGCTCAAATGTCGACCTTGATGACTGATAGGCAGTATTCTACATTATAGCTATGTAATAAAAGCTTCATCAGAATGTATGGATGAGTCTTAATCACTCAGTAATATTAGTTTTATGACGTCATTGCTGGACATGAATATCATGTGCACTGCTCTGGAACTGGGTTTGAGCCTGGGTCTACTATGGATGGCTCAAAAAGTCAAACTAGGACAACGTACTAGGATTAGTATGTTATTAATGTGTTATTAATGCATTATTGTTGTATTATTACCATCCTATTAATACATTATTTTTATGTAGGCTGGTAGTTCTTCATTATTATTATTATTATTATTATTATTATTATTATTGTTATTATTATTATTATTATTATTAGTAGTAGTAGTAGTAGTAGTAGTAGTATTATTGTTATTATTATTATTATTATTATTATTATTATTATTATTATTATTATTATTACAATAATTATTATTATTTTATTTTTATTATTTTTTTTATTTTATTATTATTATTTTTTTATTTTTTTATTTTTCTTTATGTGCACACTGACCGATCACTTCATTAGGTACACCTTGTATCTACCCTCATTGTCCACATTGTCAGATCCCCTTACCATATAGTAGCACTTTGCATTTCTACAGTTCCAGACGGTCCATCTGTTTCTCTGTATACTGTTTTACCCTGTTCTTCAATGGTCAGGACCCCCACAGGACCACCACAGAGCAGGTATGATGTAGGTGGTGGATCATTCTCAGCACTGCAGTGACTCTGCTGTTGTAGTCCACCAGCCCAAACACTCACACCAGCACCACACACTTTCACCATATCAGTGTCTCTGCAGTACTGCACCTGCTGTTTGGTGGTCCTGTGGGGTCCTGACCATTGAAGAGCAGGGTGAATAGGAATGAACGAAGTATACAGAGAGTCTTATGGTTCAAAGCTTCAAAAGATGGCACAGCTTCAAAGATCAATCTGACAAATTGGTTGAGTCTTCTACTTTTCACGACCCACACAATCCTGTCTTCCTCTGGGCCACATCAGACACCAGAATAGTCTGTACCCATGCCAACAATGTTCTTTAAAGCAATGCCTGAGAAGAGCCACTTTTGCTTTTGTAATAAACTCTCTAAGACGGGTTTCTGTAAAGGAGACGTTTGAATGTAAAGACTTGTTTCTGAAGTTAATCTAAAGTTCTGTTTTAATTAAAGGCTTTCCCAGAGGCACTCAAGCCAACCAACAATTCAGGAAGCCTTATATTTAAGAGTGAGCCTCTGGTCCATTCTGTTCTGTTCATTAACTCATCCTATCAACTCTAGGTTCATCCCAAATCCACCTAATGTCAAAACTGGAGTCTGGACTCGAGTTTTGACGTTAGGTACTTTTGCAGAACGCCCTGTAATAAAGATGGAATGATGATTGACGATGCGAGTTCACAAGAGTTATTGGCCAAATGCGTCTTGCACAGAATGTAGCTTTTGGAAAGCGCCTTTCCCTCCGTATTTCATTGAAGATTAGCGATGAATCACAGTGAAATATCCGAGCTGCAATGGAGTGTGACAGTGTGTATTCCTGGAGAGCTATTTACCAAGTGAGTGTTTGTGATGGCGGCTTGCCTCCACAGGGGGGCCGATTCCTCGGCTCCACAAATCTCCCGCTGTCGGCTCCAGCATCCACACCTTTTCGCTCTCCAGTGCTTCTCCAGATATGGATTAGCCAGAGTTTGCTTCTCACGTTCATGTCTGCTTTTGATGGAAAGGCATGTAAAGTGATGTGCAGTAAAGGGAAAACTGTGGATGAGAGAGAGCGAGAGAAAAAGAGAGAGAGATAGAGAGGGAAAGGGGAGGGAAGGCCAAGATGTGTTGATCCGTAAGCGTGTGTCTGATGTTGTTAATTGGGAGGGTTTGCCATTTGGAAATGGGCAATGGCCTGAGGGCATGTTGAAAAGGCTGCCGCAATACACAACAACATTTCACGTCTTAGCAAAACAGAAGCCGACATGCATGCTTAGTGTCATCTCAGCCTTCAGTTCAGCTCCTCGGTTCGGTGGTCCTAACTAGCGCATCAACCACCAGCCAGCTAGAAACGAAAACATACTTCTAAACTGAACCGATACAATTAAAACATGACCAGCTGAAAGTCAAATGTCCCTTTAGTGGCTCATAGAGCGATGTCTCCATTGAGGATATATATATAGTAGTGGACGAAGTACACAAACCATGTACCTGAAGTATACCTAGAGGTACCAGGGTATGGAGAGTAACCAGTGGTCTAAAGTATTTACCTTCAGATGTACTTAGAGTATGGAGAGTAACAGTACTAAAGTATGTACCTTCAGATTTACTTAAGTATGGAGAGTAACAGTACTAAAGTATGTACCTTCAGATGTACTTAAGTATGGAGAGTAACAGTACTAAAGTATTTACCCCTTAGATGTACTTAAGTATGGAGAGTAACAGTACTAAAGTATGTACCCTCAGATGTACTTAAGTATGGAGAGTAACAGTACTAAAGTATGTACCTTCAGATGTACTTAAGTATGGAGAGTAACAGTACTAAAGTATGTACCTTCAGATGTACTTAAGTATGGAGAGTAACAGTACTAAAGTATGTACCTTCAGATGTACTTAAGTATGGAGAGTAACAGTACTACTAAAGTACGTACCCTCAGATGTACTTAAGTATGGAGAGTAACAGTACTAAAGTATTTGCCTTCAGATGTACTTAAGTATGGAGAGTAACAGTACTTAAGTATGTACCTTCAGATGTACTTAAGTATGGAGAGTAACAGTACTAAAGTATGTACCTTCAGATGTACTTAAGTATGGAGAGTAACAGTACTAAAGTATGTATCTTCAGATGTACTTATGTATGGAGAGTAACAGTACTAAAGTATGTACCTTCAGATGTACTTAAGTATGGAGAGTAACAGTACTAAAGTATGTACCTTCAGATGTACTTATGTATGGAGAGTAACAGTACTAAAGTATGTACCTTCAGATGTACTTAAGTATGGAGAGTAACAGTACTACTAAAGTACGTACCCTCAGATGTACTTAGGTATGGAGAGTAACAGTACTAAAGTATTTGCCTTCAGATGTACTTAAGTATGGAGAGTAACAGTACTTAAGTATGTACCTTCAGATATACTTAAGTATGGAGAGTAACAGTACTAAAGTATTTACCCTAAGATGTACTTAAGTATGGAGAGTACCAGTATTAAAGTATTTACCCTCAGATGTACTAAAGTATGGAGAGTAACAGTACTAAAGTATGTCCCTTCAGATGTACCTAAGTATGGAGAGTAACTAGTACTTAAAGTATGTCCACCAGATGTACTTTATGTAGAAGCTCATTCATTAGTACCTGGACACTGGACGTAAACATTCTAAAGTATGTACCTTCAGATGTACTTAAGTATGGAGAGTAACAGTACTAAATATTTACATTCAGCTGTATATAAGCCCTGTTTAGTAACAGTACTAAAGTATGTACCTTCAGATGTATAAAAGTATGGAGAGTAACAGTACTAAAGATATGTACCTTCAGCTGTACTTATGTATGGAGAGTATGTACTAAAGTTATGTACCACAGATGTACTTAAAGTATGGAGAGTAACAGTATTTGGTATTTACCCTCAGATGTTCTCTGAAGTATGGAGAAAACAGTACTAAAGTATGTCCCTTCAGATGTACTTAAGTAGGAGAGTAACATTACTAAAGTATTGGGTGACCCTCCATGTACTGACAGTATGGAGAGTCCGCAGTACTAAAGTATGTACCTTTGAAATGTACTGAAGTATGGAGGAGCTATCGGATGTAGTATCTTTCCTTCCAGATTGTACTTAAGTATGGAGAGAGTAACAGTACTAAAGTATGTAACCTGCCAGATGTCCTTATGTATGGCCAGTAACAGTTACTAAAGTATGTACCTTCAGATGTCTTTAAAGTATATGGAGAGTAACAGTACTAAAATGTACCTTCAGATGTACTTAATTATGGAGAGTATTTACTAAAGTATTTACCTTCAATGTACTTTATGTATGAGAGTAACAGTACTAAAGTATGTCCCTTCAGATGTACTCCGAGTATGGAGAGTAAACAGTACTAGAGTCTGTACCTACAGATGTACTTAGAGTATGGAGCCAGTAACTAGTACTAAAGTATGTACCTTGACCATGTTTTTAGTGTATCAGATCAACCAGTACTCAAAGTATGTACCTTCAGATGTACTCTAAGTATGGAGAGTAACAGTACTAAAGTATGTACCTACAGTCATGTAGAGAGAAGTATGGAGAGTAACAGTACTAAAGTATGTACCTTCAGATGTACTTAGGTATGGAGAGTACCAGTACTAAAGTATGTACCTTCAGATGTACTTAAGTATGGAGAGTAACAGTACTAAAGTACGTACCTGTAGCTTCTTTCCACCATCTTGCAAACCTATCAGAGAAAATTGATGTATGGAATTGCTAGCCCCATCCCCATGTGGGCCCAGAATCTGTCCTGGGTGTGTATTCAAGTAACTCGTCAACATGGAAACAAAAATGCTTAAGGTGGCATCCATGGGGAAAGCCACAAACTCAAGAAGTACATCTAGTTTTTTCTAGTATGTGCATCCTTATACTTTGTGCTCCTCTAAAGAACCCTGGGTTTGTCTTTATAGATGTAGGGGAACCTATAGGCAAAAAGGAAGCCATTTTGAGGCGAAGCTCCACATTAGCAATCAATCACGTTTGCACTGGGCAGTAAACTTTGTTTGGAAAATTGTGTATGGAAAATTAAAGTAATAATAACTATAAGAACAAATACAAGAAAAGTGGTCCATGTATAGATGCATGGAGTCCGGGTCCAAGCTCCCATGAGCAAGCCAATGACAACAGTGGCAAGGGAAACCTCCCTAGAATTAAGGGAGGAACCCAGGATCTAGAGAGGAACCTATCCTGAAGAGAGGTTGACAAAACTAATGAGATTATATCGTCGCTGTCCAAAGAAAAACATGTATCTTCATTTTTGGTGATTTTTACTTTTATGTCTCATTTGGTCACATGAGCTGCTGTTTACACTGTGTGGAAATTTCATAAAGAATGGACCAACAGAAATGGCCCAAAGCTGCTTGGAAAAAATGTGTTCTGATTACTCCATGAGGAAGCAATGTAGGTTAGAACCATCTCATAGGTTCTCTGTCAAAGTGAGAGAGAGAGTTCATGGTCAGTGCCAGATGCTGGTGGCTCCACTAAGATAACTCTGGTCAAACCGGCTGATAAGATGGATAGCATTATCAGGTCAGACAGGAGGGACAGGGGACAAAGCTCTGGTGACTCTGGCAGCTCTGGAGACTTGCATATGACGACTCAGGGGGATTATCATGTGATCAGTAACTAGTCGACATGCTTAACTCATCATCACCAAGCCACAAACTCAAGAAGTCATCTAGTTGACTAGTCTGTGCATCCTTTACTTTGTGCTCTCTAAAGAACCCAGGACCGTCTTTATGGATGGCTCCAAAGCAAGGCCTGCCTCAGTGTTTAGCTCTCAAATGCAAAATCAACGTAGAATTGATGAATATATGACAACAGAAGTAGAAAAATCACTTACGGCCTCACATACATTCTTCTCGAAGGTCCACTTTGAATTCTCTCCTCTTGGGGAAAAAGTCCGGAGCACAAACTGTAATACGAAGGTACAAGTTTCCATCAGAAAGGCCTCCAGAGGACACAAGGAACCATGTTTGTCAAAGAAAGTCTGAAGAAGGTTTTGAATCAGAAATTGTGATGTATTTTTCTTCCATAATGTGACATATTTTTCACAGGAGTGGGTCTCTGAGGTGGCTCAGGAAAGGCCAAGTTGGAGCCAAGTTGAGCTGACACTCACTGTTGATTCATATTGGTGCACGGTAATGTAATCAAAACTCAGAAGACGTTTAGTTCTTCCAGGGAAACATTAAGGTGTATCAGGAATTTGGTCTATTTGATAATAATAAACACACATCGTCAAAACAACAGCTGCACCCAGAAGGAGGTGTGGGAGTGCGGTGCTGTTGGGAAGGAAGATAAAGGTGACCAGGATCAATAACTGATGATAAGTTTAGACTGATATGATCAATATTTATTGAGCTACACATACAGAAGTCTGTCTCTCAGTATGGTGTCGGGCCGCCGTGTTTGCTAACCCAACACGCCAGACGTCTCGGTATGGAGCTGTAGAGGTTCCTAATGGTGTCCTGTGATAATCCATCCCATGCAGCTTGAGTATCCTCATACAGTTCCTGCAGATGGTGCGGTAGGGGTGGAGGTGGAGCGACACCAGGCCTTCTGGACGTGTGACAACAAACTGTTCATCTTGGTGCTGACCACGGTGCCTCCACACATGGTCGGTGCGAGACTCATGACTGAAGATGACCCTCTGAGTCAGTCCACAACAGTCAACACCATTGCAGTCTTTGGCTGACATTGTGTCAAGAGCAATTGCCGTAACTGCCTTTGTGCATGTAGTAACAGGATGGCTCATGGAGGACATCACTTCCCACTGAATGTCCACAGTCGTGGCTGTTGGGTCAGTCAGGTACAGAGATAAGGCCCATCCTTGCTCATGTTACATACACGGCCAATCACGAAACTTGAATCATTGGCATGTCTCACAATGATAAACCTACACACCAAGTTTCATTTGGTTGGTTGATTCCTTCTGGGTGCAGCTATCTGTACAGCTGTCCTCAAGATGATGAGTGTGGAATGAGCCAATGACATAAACAAACAAGGTACATTTGTTTACTGGCTGACTTTGAATGTTAATGAGCCTCCAAATAAAGGTTCTATACCAATTAACAGGTTTTAAGAACCTAGAACCGTATATGCAAGCCAAGAACCACTATTATAGAACCTTAGCATAGATTTAATTGAAGGAACAGCCAGTGTAAAAACTGTTATGCGACTGTATACAGTTACTGCATGTGTTATTTACATTTTTAAACTTTGCATATTGAGTTTATCTATCTATCTATCTATCTATCTATCTATCTATCTATCTATCTATCTATCTATCTATCTATCTAAAAATTCAACACATCGCTCCCCCCCATACCCACTGTGCCAGGGATGTGCCACTTGCGTTATCGCCTCCGCAGAGAAGCCCCTAATTGCAAAAGAGGTGAAGCCCGTGCCACCCCGCCACGCCAGCGGCACTGCTTTGATAGCACTCTCGCTCGCTCGCAGACACAGGCGGCCTAATTAACCTCTCTTGATTAGGGCAATTATCTCCCTCACTTTACGCCTAATCCCACAGCCGGGGCAAATGTGCACTTGAACCGTGGCTTCCCTCCGTCTGGAGCCCATACTCACCACGCTCTGGGAGGAGACTGCCATTTGCAGGGGAACTGGGGATGACGAATACACCAGTGATGCTGGAATCCAAGCCTGCTGTTAGCCTGAACTCGGAACCTGCTTTATTTCAAACACGGGTTCTGACTCCACCACTGGCAAAATCCTTTTTCAGTCTTGTTTGCATGATACTCTGTTTAGAATCTTACTAAGAACTGTGAATCGGAGCCCTGTTAAGTTATTGGGAAGTCTTCCAACAGCTTAAACTATGTATGGAAAGCTGGTCCTGGTAGACAAGAGATTCTACTACATTGTAAAGGTTCCTCTTCAACTTTCCTGGTTCATCAGGAGAAGATTAATCGGTCATGATGAAAGTTAATACTACCTCAGCACCAAAAGTGTTATTTCCAGTTGTTGACCACTTTTGATCTGTGGTGGTGCATTTTATCAAAATGACCAACCAACAAGTCTATCAGTGAAGGCCAACAAGCTGGTCAAACCTTGCCATAATCACCCCTAGTCAATGGGAACCATGGCCCACTGTGCAGCTTCAACTTGTGGTTGGTGTAGCTCAGTGGGTAACACCACTACCCGCCATGGAGCCACCACACAATCCCGGTCTGGGTGACTACGCTGTGCTACACCAAGAAGAGTCCTTGGGCTAGACTCCTAACACTACACTGGCCCACCTGTAATACGATTCACCTTGTAAGTCACTCTGGATAAGAGCGTCAGCTAAATGCCATAGATGTAAATGTACAACTTCATGGAACATTCTCCGTCTAGCTTAAGTAGGGCAAGCCAGCTGATAGCACCTTAGCTTAGTTAGCGAAGCTAGCACTGTAAAGCTACAACAGGAGCTAGAGCCTGCAAAACACTGTCTGTTTCAGAGTGAGGTGTAGCCGCTGGGCACCGATATCAATCAAATGCATTATGAAGGGGGTTAAGTATGGCAGGCTTGCCTATATGAAGTTAGCAACTTCATGGTGTTGTTGTTTTAGGTGAGGAGGTCATGGTGAGGTTGGTGTAGCTCAGCGGATAACGCCAAATAGCAACCACCACATGTGGGAGACTGGGGTTCGAATCTCGGGCTGACTGACTAGGCTGTGCTACACCAATAAGAGTCCTTGGGCAAGACTCCTAACACTACATTGGCCCACCTGTTATATCATTAACCTTGTAAGTCGCTCTGGATAAGAGCGTCAGCTAAATACCGTAAATGTAAGGAAGGCTCTAGTGCATGATTGAGTCACTGAGTCGGTTCCAGTTCATAGTTCACATGGTTAACTAGTTAAATTTGTTTACTCATTAAAATATCAATATTAAAGTGATAACAATGGTAAAAATGTCCACCATAATAAAGACGAAGACCACTGGGACTGTCCAAGAGGTTTTCAGAGGACTGAGAACTGAAAGGAATTACATGGAATAGGTTCTGTCAAAATCTCTCTTAATGTAGTGACCACCAAAGGTGGCACCTGACCCTGTACAACGATCCAAAAGGTCTCACTGTTCCAACATCACAGCTATGGAAGTAAGGCATTGAGCGGGGCATACGTAAAGACCGCAAACAGCCAGTCATATATTTCCACGAAAAATCTCACAGTCTTGACAACCGTGCAGGGATTTCCCTCTGGAAGATTACAGTTGAGGGCTTTGTGGGTGGGACTGAGAGGAAGTGGTTTGGCCCCACAGAGGAAAATGAGAATCTGTAAACTTTACTGCCTTGTAATGTGACTGCATAGATGGGTTAACCCTTAAACGCCACTTTCATTTATCTCACCGAAGCTGGTGAAGAGATACAGTGGAGAAAAATCAGGGTATGAAAGGTTGTTCTTCAGTTTAGCAGAAAGAAAAAAGCATGCTTGGCTTTGAAACTAGAGGACAAGTCAGAAACAGGACCTCAAAGCTGCCGATAAGTGTAATTCCTATGTAATTACTATGTAATAACAATGTAATTACAGTTATTATACTTTACATGCCAAATTACAATACTAGCTCTTCACCTCCCTTAGTAGAAGGAGACCAGGCTTTATGAAAGAGCGAAATTAGGAGACAGCAATTGAAATAGAGAGACAGAGAATGAATGAGAGTGAGATAAGCTGAACGAGACAAAGAAAGAAGGAGAGAAAGGAAGAGGAGAAGGGCGAGAGGGCTGGTGCGAATGTGAGGAGAGCATTTGCGCGTGTGCCTGCTGCACGTCTCTGATTAATATTCAACGGGCGGAGGAGGCAGATGCGTCTGACATCTGTGTGATGTCAGCGTGTTGTCAACACATTGTTAGCGCCGCAAATGTGCAAACAGATTAACGGGCGGGCTGCGCTGCGCTGCATTTGCCGAGTGCGAAGAGGAGTGTGTGCGCGCGTGTGTGTGCAGAGGGAAGAGGAAGACAGCTTGCTCCGTTAACTTCCTGTCATGCTTCCGATGCTCAGCTGCCGCCGCTGCCGGTGCCATTGCTGGTGCCGCTGCTGGTGCCGCTGCTGGTGTAAAGACACTCTCTTCGCCAAGGCCGCGTCTGGGCCAAGTGTGGCTAAGGCTCACATCCTTTGTCGGATCTCGCTTGTTTCTTGGTTACTGTCTAATGGAGTGTTTCCAGGCACTGCAGTTGTTCATTGGCATCTAAATGTGTTAGTCTGTCAGCCTTGAAATCCCACTGATGCAGATTTTTCCCATAGTAATGCCCATTTTCCCATGGCGGAGGTAGGGATCGAGAAGCTGGTCATGTCATTGCTCTTGGAATAGAAAGACTTCTATTACATTTATTACATAATTAGAATAAAATCTTTTTATATTAACTCGTAATGGAAGTTAAGAGCGTTTTTTTTCTTCTTCAGTTTCTCTTTGTCAATAGTGACATTCAGTGAAGGAATAATTCGTTTCAATAATCATTAAAAATAATTAAAATTCAAAATTAAACAAGCACCAATAACAACAACAAGCTGGACTGCACTCACAACACTGCTGCACTCAGATTACACCTCCTGAGGAGACTCGGGTCCTTTGGAGTGCAGGGGGCGCTCCTGAGGAGACTCGGGTCCTATGGAGTGCAAGGAGCGCTCCTGAGGACCCTTCTTCGATGCTGTGGTGGCATCAGCCATCTTTTATGGAGTGGTCTGCTGGGGCAGCAGCATCTCCACCCCTGACAGGAAGAGACTGAAGAGAGTCATCAAGAAGACCAGCTCTGTCCTGGGGTGTCCTCCTGACCCAGTGGAGGTGATGGGAGACAGGAGAATGAGGACCACCCCATGTACCACTCTCTGGAAGCACTGGGCAGCTCCTTCAGTGCCCGCCTGCTGCACCCGCGGTGTGTGGAGGAGAGGTACCGCAGAGCCTTCCCTCCGGCCATCAGACTGTATAACAGCCACTACCCTCACTAGTCTATTTCCACACTAGTCTATCTCTACACTAATCTATTTCTACACTAGTCTACTTCTACACTAGTCTATTCCTACAGTGGTCTATTTATACATTAGTCTATTTCTACATTAGTCTATCTCTACACTAGTCTATTTCTACACTAGTCTATTTCTACATTAGTCTATTTATACATTAGTCTATTTCTACACTAGTCTATTCCTACACTAGTCTATTCCTACACTAGTCTACTCCTACACTAGTCTATTCCTACACTAGTCTATTCCTACACTAGTCTACTCCTACACTAGTCTACTCCTACACTAGTCTACTCCTACACTAGTCTATTCCTACACTGGTCTATTCCTACACTAGTCTATTCCTACACTGGTCTATTTCTACATTAGTCTATTTCTACACTAGTCTATTTCTACACTAGTCTATTCCTACACTAGTCTACTCCTACACTAGTCTACTCCTACACTAGTCTATTCCTACACTAGTCTACTCCTACACTAGTCTACTCCTACACTAGTCTATTCCTACACTAGTCTATTCCTACACTAGTCTATATCTACACTAGTCTATTCCTACACTAGTCTACTCCTACACTAGTCTATTCCTACACTAGTCTATTCCTACACTAGTCTACTCCTACACTAGTCTATTCCTACACTAGTCTATTCCTACACTAGTCTATTCCTACACTAGTCTATTCCTACACTAGTCTATTTCTACACTGGTCTATTCCTACACTAGTCTATTCCTACACTAGTCTACTCCTACACTAGTCTATTCCTACACTAGTCTATTCCTACACTAGTCTACTCCTACACTAGTCTATTCCTACACTAGTCTACTCCTACACTAGTCTACTCCTACACTAGTCTACTCCTACACTAGTCTATTCTACACTAGTCTACTCCTACACTAGTCTACTCCTACACTAGTCTATCTCTACACTAGTCTATCTCTACACTAGTCTATCTCTACACTAGTCTACTCCTACACTAGTCTATTCTACATCAGTCTATTGTACACTAGTCTACTCCTACACTAGTCTACTCCTACACTAGTCTACTCCTACACTAGTCTACTCCTACACTAGTCTATCTCTACACTAGTCTATTCCTACACTAGTCTATTCCTACACTAGTCTATTCCTACACTAGTCTACTCCTACACTAGTCTACTCCTACACTAGTCTATTCCTACACTAGTCTATTCCTACACTAGTCTACTCCTACACTAGTCTATTCCTACACTAGTCTACTCCTACACTAGTCTACTCCTACACTAGTCTATTCCTACACTAGTCTACTCCTACACTAGTCTTTTCCTACACTAGTCTATTCCTACACTAGTCTACTCCTACACTAGTCTATTCTACACTAGTCTATTCCTACACTAGTCTATTCCTACACTAGTCTATTCCTACACTAGTCTACTCCTACACTAGTCTATTCCTACACTAGTCTACTCCTACACTAGTCTACTCCTACACTAGTCTATTCCTACACTAGTCTATTCTACACTAGTCTATTCCTACACTAGTCTACTCCTACACTAGTCTATTTCTACACTAGTCTATTTCTACACTAGTCTATTCCTACACTAGTCTATTCCTACACTAGTCTATTCTACACTAGTCTATTCCTACACTAGTCTACTCCTACACTAGTCTATTCCTACACTAGTCTACTCCTACACTAGTCTATTCCTACACTAGTCTACTCCTACACTAGTCTATTCCTACACTAGTCTATTCCTACACTAGTCTACTCCTACACTAGTCTATTCCTACACTAGTCTACTCCTACACTAGTCTATTCCTACACTAGTCTATTTCTACACTAGTCTATTTCTACACTACTCTATTCCTACACTAGTCTATTTCTACACTAGTCTATTTCTACACTACTCTATTCCTACACTAGTCTGTGTCTACACTTGTCTGTTCTACACTAATCTATTCTACACTAGTCTATTTCTACACTAGTCTACTCCTACACTAGTCTATTTCTACACTAGTCTATTTCTACACTAGTCTATTTCCACACCAGTCTGTTTCTACACTAGTCTACTCCTACACTAGTCTATTTTTACTAGTCATCTTATCGTATCTTATCTTATAACAGCTGTGCCATGGACTGGGCAAGTTTCTGGAGGTGGGCTACATCAGTGTTCAAACACTCTTGTCTAGGAGAACTTTCTACACCAGTGATTTCTAGCCACTGCTTGTAGAGCCGTATATCTCTACACATGGTCTAGACAGCTCACTGTAGCCCCTTTCTCAATCTAGTGGATCTCTACATCACTCACACCCACTAGGTATTTTCTACAGCCCCTTATCTTATCTTAAAACAGCTGTGCCATGGACTGGACAAGTTTCTGGAGGTGGGCCACATTAGTGTTCAAACACTCTTGGTTCCAGATATTGGCCACTGAGCGTATTTGCACCTAATGCTGGGTCATGAAGGTATTAAAAGCGATACAGGCCCAAATCTTTTTTTCAGAATTATCAGGATTATGAATGGCTGGATGCTGCTAACACTTTGGAAATGACTCCACACTGCGTTTGGCCATGTGCTGTTGTATTGGAGCTGAGGCTGGCTCAGTGCTGTTGAGGTGTGTCTGAGCGTGGGTACTCTGCTGAACCACACAATGAAGGGTTGTGTATGTGTGAAAACCGAAAGAAGCGTGTGTGGACACTGGCTGGGATAACTGTCCTCTCTCTCTCTCTCTCTCTCCCTCTCTCTCTCTTTCTTTCTTTCTTCCATGTTTTTCTTTTTTTTAATACAGCCCACGCTAACAAAACAGCCACATTCCTGCCGCTCCCTGATCTTGGCCCCTTGCCCTCTGTGTGGTTTGGGAAAAGCCCCTTTCCAATTCCGAAATCTTCTGAACTTCTGAAACTGCCATCTAATTCTTTTCCTCCCATTCACTCTGCCATCAGAGCCAGATGAGTCCCACAGAGATTCATCCGATGCCATCTCCTGACTTACAATCACAGAATCGTGGGAATTCGCCCCTTAAAAGAATACCCCAGTATGTTCAGCCTCAACTCTGGCTACCATTACTGTTGTGTTTGGTTACCAGGGCGGGGGCTAAGAGAAGAACCTGCAGACCGTTGTGACAACTGCCTTCAACACCACGTCACCGTCACCAAAGACTGCAGTGGTGTCATACCAGACTGTCATGGAGTGACTCAGAATGGCAGCGGGTCATCTTCAGTGACGAGTCCCGCTTTAGTCTTGGTGGAGACGACCAAAGAATGCATGTGTGGAGACACTGTGGTCAGCACCAAGATGTCACTCTACCTCCACACATACCACACAAAGTGCAGGAACTGTGTGAGGATATTCCAACTGCATGGGATGGATTATCACAGGACACCATTAGGAACTCTACAGCTCCATACCGAGACATCTGGGATGTTGATTTAGCAAACATGGCGGCCCGACGCCATACTGAGAGACAGACTTCTGTATGTGTAGTTTAGAGAAATATGGCCCATATCAGTCTTAATGTATCGTCATTTATTTTTCCTGATATGGCAAATATGGGCTTTTCATTTCTATGGAATTCTGTTAATGGGAGAATAAAGGTTCATTCTCATTGTTTTGTGAACGTTTTGCTATACAGCCAATTATGAACCAGGACTGTTACAGCTAGGCCCTAAGACCGGGCCATAAATGTCAAAACTCAGTCAAAACTGCGTGTATAAGAGATATTAGCATTGGCTTGCATATTAGAGATTTATGGTGAGTCTTTCTGTAGAGCTGCTGTTTTTCTGCACTTACAGCAAAACCGATCTTTATATATATATATATATATATATATATATATATATATATATATATATATATATATATATATATATATATATATATATATATATATAGTCGCTGTCTAAATAAAAAAACAGGCATCTCCAAAATGGCAACTTTAGAGGAGAGGGCAAAAGCCTCATCTGAGTTTGAATGGAAGTCAATGGAACCAGACATCTTACCAAACAGATTTGGGCCATTCCTGTTGGTCCATTCATCATGAAATCTCCACACAGTGTAATCAGCAGCTCATGTGATCAAATGAGGCATAAAAATAAAAATCAACAAAAATGGAGATACATGTTTTTCTTTGGACAGCGACGATATATATATATATATATATATATATATATATATATATATATATATATAAGCATATATTGTTATTTGATTTATATTCTCGTCTTCTTCTTATTTTTCTGCCGTTTCATCGCCAACTAACTTATCCGGGATATCGACTCTGTTCCAATTCCAGATTGTGCGGTATGATGGTGTGATAGGGGCTTGTATACAGCTTTTGGATCGGATGCATGGATTCCGAGTAGTAAGGAATTTTTTCTCATAGAGAATGAATGGAATCGGAAAAAGCGTGCCTATCTAACCCACCTCCGCTCGACCTAGAGACACCAAATCGGATACACTGGCCATCGTTCCTCCCATAGAGTCCCAGTCATTTTTGGACCCACACAAAGCCGGCAGTTTCGTTCGCCTGAGAGGCGTGAAACTTCAAAAACACACTAAAGGCAGGCCACCAAGCACTAATCCATAGCCATATGGACCCGCACTCCTCTATCTGTCGTTTATTCATCCCTCGTTCTTCCCATAGAGTCCCAGTCATTTTCAACCCAAACCGAGCAGTAATGTTTTCGTTCGCCCGAGAGCCTCCAAACTTTACGTACTCACTAAGGGCAGGCCCCCAGACGCTAAACCACAGTCATACCGACTCGCACTCGTTTACTCATCCCTCGTTCCTCACTGGGCCAGCTGCGCAACCATCCCTGCACTTTTCTAGTTTATAATACTCACGAAATGAAACTCTGGTTGTAGTAAAATGCTTGATATTATCCAAATCAATAATAAGATTACCAAAGATTACTGAAATGTATTTTCTATTTCCCTGAAATCATTCCGATGCCCCCCCTATGCTGGTAATGCCCTGCAGGGCACCACTGTGCCATTAAAATGTTGTGACTTGGGCAACAGGCTTTTCCGGCAGCAAGGAGAACAGTCACATGGGGCCACATCCTTTCCCCTGGAGCAAAGAGTATCGTGTCCTCCCCATGGGCAGCAGAACTTCTCGCTTCAGTTGGGATGGCAAGTCCTGTCCATGGGTCCTTGCTGTTACCTCTTACTACGCCATTCACCAGGGTCTACTGCCGGTCCTCGCCAACCTGTCATCACGGTGCTGCCTCTTCTTCCTCTGCTTTGCTCATACGGCTCATCTTTAAGCTAACGGTAGCACCGTCTCCCTCCAGTTTGTTGGGGTATCCCACTTCTGACACCAAATTTCTTGATGGGCTGAGCACACTGACCTGTAATGTAGGCCACATGTCCTCCTCTCCACACTAGTGAGAGAATCAGTTCGCATCAGAGGCATGATGCCCCGCCTTCTGATCCCGCACACCTGCGCATGACTGGTGGGGAGCATGTGAACCAGGATAGATGCACAGACCCACACTACAGCCACCAAGTTTGCTATAACTGCACACATATATAGGGCTAGCTAGAAGGACTACTTACAAGTTTCCAAATCTGTCCTACGGCGAGTCCGGAGCTCTCCCAGAGCCACTGCCTATTGACTAATACAATAACAGCACTTGGAATCAACAGGATTTCCTTTTTGGGAAACACATAAACAACCCAGGAAATAAACAATATGCTACATAGGCAAAAAAAGAGCACCCTTTAAAGGGGGTAGTCTGGAACTACCCACAAGGGCATTCATGATTAAAGCCATGGCTGAGAGAATCTCACATGCAGATAGTTTCTCATCGTTAAAAGTCGAGGCTGATGATTATGCGGAAAAGGCCCGGCCTTCTTCCTCGGCATTGGGGTTCAGAGGGTAAGGCCTGCGTCTTCTGATATCTGCTGACATAAATTGACGTTGACGTGCAGGCTCTGACTCACGCTCTTTATTCTAATTCCACCACACAGAACAGCCTCTGTCCTGCTTGGAACGGGGAGCGCTGCGTTTTCCCCCCAGGGTCCCAGGCGGGCCGTGGGCTGCAGGAAAAGCAGCACTGACCCCTGTCCCACTCAATGTTAAGCATTAACAATGCAGCTTTGAGCGCGAGTACAGAGAAGAAGTCCCTGCAGGCAGTGCTCCTCAGCGTGCCGACACGGAGCACGCAAGCATGTGCAAACAAACACGCACCACATATAACAACCACATTAATGAGTCTCCCCAGCACGCATGCACGTACCACCTACCCAGCACCTCCTCGCTCAGCCCCTGCGCACGATGTGCTTTAAAGGGAGACAGTTATGTATGTGATAGCGGAGCTGGCGTCTCATTTGTTGCGCCTCCCTCTTTCATCTTAATCACCTCAATGACGAGGCTCCTCTCATTATCATGGCCGCGCCGTGTTTGTATTTACTGCATGAGCTCCTGGGGGAGGGCGTCTTTCCTCCCGCCGAATATCCCATGGGTAACAAACGCGAGGCCTAACTTTCACTCCTGCACGATGGTGGTGGTGGTGGAAGTCAGACTCCTATAGTTGGGTTCTTTGGTTCCTTGGGTTCTTTGACAGCGAACTGGATCGGTCTGTAAGCACTACTTCCTCCATCATGGGAAAAAAAAGCTCCAGCTAAATTCTTTAAAAACACACCTGTTGTGAGAACTTCACAAATATCAATGCTTCTTGGGAATCAGTCTTCGGAATACTCTTCAATCTGTCAATCATTCTTTGGAAATTTCAATACACCTCCGTTCTTCGGATTACTTAATAAATGGCCTTGCTTTAAAGGTAACGGCAACCATTCCAACTACCTCCAGCCTTAGCTGCAGTGCTAGCGGAAACATGTCCAACGTGGTTTCGTAGTTGGCTGCACAAGTGGAATACATAGGACGACCCTTCTGGAAATATCTCTTCCTGCAGAGCAGGGTTCCACAACTTCAGTTCTAGAGAACATTTAATTTAACCTCCACATGTACAGGGGTTGGACAATGAAACTGAAACACCTGTCATTTTAGTGTGGGAGGTCTCATGGCTAAATTGGACCAGCCTGGTGGCCAATCTTCATTAACTGCACATTGCACCAGTAAGAGCAGAGTGTGAAGGTTCAGTTAGCAGGTAAGAGCACAGTTCTGCTCAAAATACTGCAATGCACACAGCATTATGGGTGACATACCAGAGTTCAAAAGAGGACAAACTGTTGGTGCACGTCTTGCTGGCGCATCTGTGACCAAGCCAGCAAGTCTTTGTGATGTATCAAGAGCCACGGTATCCAGGGTAATGTCAGCATACCACCAAGAAGGACGAACCTCCACCAGCATCACGTAGTGACCTGGCCACTATCCTGCAAGAGGAATGGCTCTCTCCCTCTGACCACTGTGCAGGACGCAGTATATGTCATTCCCAAGACCAACTGACGCTGTATTGGCCGCAAAAGGAGGCCCTACACCATACTAATAAATGACTGTGGTCTAAAACCAGGTGTTTCAGTTTCATTGTCCAACCCCTGTAACCTGTCCGTGCATTGAAACACCCATACACTGATGACACACACTAGGGGGCTGTAAGCACATGTGCCCAGAGTGGTGTACAGCCCTATCCAGTCTTTTGGTGCCCTCTGGTTCAGGGATTTGAACCAGCAACCTTTCCAATCACAAGACTGGTCCTCACCCTCTACCCTATGGGACTTCCCCCATAAAGGTGCACAATGGCAATGGTTACAGCCATAGACCCAACCCACTATCATAGCTAGGTGGCGTTTGCACCACCTGGGACTCGAACCCAGGTCACGAGAATGGGAACTGTGCATGTTACCACTACACCACTGGGGTCCAGCACAAATTAGTGATGCACCTGCCTAAACACACCTGATTACACTCATACATTACCCGAGTGTTGAGTAGGGAAACTTAACACCAGCCCTCCAGGACTGGAGTTGTGCACCCCAGCTAGAGAAGCTAGCCACACCTACTCCAGGTAAGGAATCCCCTCCCTCTCCCTGACTGGCTGAATCAGATGTATTAGTCTTATGTAGTTTAGAGATGAACTGTGTAGGATTTTATAATAAGTGTGAGTGAACATACACACACACTAGGGGGCACACTAGCACTGTTGCCCAGGGCGGGTGACAACTGGTGGTTCAGTTGGGGGTCCTGTCAGTTCAAGGGACTGAGCTGGCCCCCTTCCAGTTACAAGGCTGATTCCCTAACCTCCAGCCGATGACTGACGCTCCCAGCTAACAGGACCCCGCCCCAGTCCATCAATGGATAGAAGATCACGTCTAACACCCAGCCCCCTGCTTACCCAACACTCAGCCTCCTGCACATCCAACACCCAGCCTCCTGCACATCCAGCACCCAGCCTCCTGCACATGCAACATCCATCCTCCTGAGCACCCAACACCCAGCCTCCTGAACACCCAACCCCCAGACCCCTGTCCAGCCGATACCCAGCCTCCTGCACATCCAACACCCAGCCTCCTGCACACCCAACCCCCAGACCCCTGTCCAGCCAATACCCAGCCCCCTGCTTACCCAACACTCAGCCCTTCCACAACCAACACATAGCCCCTTGCCTTCCAACCTAACCTTCCAAACATTCCAAACGACTCCTCTCTACTATTTTCTCAAACCCCCAATGACACTAGCCCACACACCCCTCTAGCACACACAACCCCCCGCTAGCCCACTCAACTCCCCCAAGTCCACCCAACTTTCCCCATAGCCCACCCAATTACCCTCTAGCCTACCCAACTACCACATAGCCCTTCCAACTACCACATAGCCCACCCAACTTCCCCCAGTCCACCCAATTTAACTCCCCTGTCCACATAACTCCCCACAGTCCACCCAATTCAGCTCCCACATCCACCCAACTCCCTGCCTGTATCCCACGTGCCCAAACCACCCAGTCTAGCCAGTTCAACTCCTCCACCCCACCAACTCCCTTACCTCAACTTAACTACCTGCCGTCCACCCAACTTAACTCATTAACTAATTCATGCTGTATTGTATAACGACACTTTCTAAGGGTTATAGAGAGGCTTCTAAAGCCTTTTACAGAGTTCGTATTTACTGATGTCCAAATGGATGCCGAGTTTCTAAGGTCCTCCATTCAGCGCTCATGCTTCACGTCTTCCAGCGCTAACCGAAATCACAACAAGCAGTCTGTGGAGATCATCATCAACCCTTCTCACGGAACTTGTGTTTTCTGACAGCCTTAAGGGTTGCAGTGTCATGGATCGGGATCATTAAGCCCTTCAGACGGAAACAGGTCCATGGACGTCCAGCCAAAGTCAGATATGACCGTGAAAACTTCATGGCAATCCCACAGTGTTTGCTGAAACATAATTCTGGGATGTCCTTGGATAGTTTTTGCTCAGAGACTCAAAACCAAACTCAGCAACCAAGACAGAGGAGGAAGAAGAAGAGAACAGAAGCAGGAGTTTTGGTCGAAACCCTTGCGGCACGTGAATATTCATAACTAGGCAGCAAATGGCAGCGTTTTGTGGAGTTTGTGAGAGCCTTGCCGGGAGAAGCTAGCGGTAATGACGCTGATGTCTACATTCCTCCTGCTCTTTCCCGGCATGATTAAAACCCAACGCTGTCCTCAACTCGTCAGTTTGAAATGTATGTCTTGGCAGCATGGCGATGCTCATGCGGAAGGAATTAGCGATGGAGTGGCAATTGTTCATTTTAATTGTAAAAACAGCACATGAAGAGTCTTAAGCGATGGCTCGGGCAGATGCGGTAGCACCGGCAAGCCCAATTTGCATGTAATTTGGCGCTGTCTAGGAAATTCCTGATGGCGTCGCGCTATTGAATATGCAGCGAGGAAAAGAGCTGTTAGCTTGCGGCGCGAGGAAGAAGCTGAAGGCAAAAAAAACCCACCCAAAAAAAAAAAAACAAAAAAAAACCCGGGGCTCCTCCTGAAGCAATTAACCGCGCGGCTCCCGTACCACGCCAGAATCACTCTCACTAAGTGATTTCCTCGCTGTCAAACAGCCCGAATTAATCCGAGTGATACTTTTCGTTTAGTTAGCATCAAAACAGCATTGCCTTTAACATTCCATATGGAGCCCTGACGTGCGGCGCACCATTAAAACGGCTGGAGCCAGATGTTTCCACCAGTCGCTCCATTATCAATGCAAATTTATTCATTAAACAATTTAATTGTGCCAATGATTGACGGCCGGCCGCCATTATTACGGCGGAACGTTACCGCGCCGGGGCTAATAATACGTTAGTCTTATTAACTCTGTGTGTGAGCAATAAGTCTGGCTGTGTTTATATAGATTAACCTCTGCTAATGCTACGCTACGGGCTACGGCCGAGATGGCCACCCTGCAGCTGAGTCGAGTGGGCGCTTTCATCCGGGAACTTGTTCTTATTAGTGCGCTCTGGCAGAGGGGCTTTGCAGAGAGGATGTTAATGATTATGAGCCCCTCCGAGACTTGACCCCCTGACTGATACAACAAGGCAGTATCAGAACGGATTATTACCCCACAAAGTCCCTTACAGGAAGAGAGGGATGAGAACAAAGACAGTAAAACCCACTGCAGATGACTACCAGGCGCATTTCAGCTGGACGGTCCGTGCTGTATGGGCTTGTAATGCATCATACATTAAACCTTATTCAGACTTTAGACTTCCTATAGTGCATGTTTACATTAAATATATATTTATTATTATGAAAACTTATTCATACACACGCGCTTAAAAGTAAGAGTTGGTGAAATGGCTCTGGTCTTGGATATTAAGTCTACATTGGTATGGTCCTCACTTTAGAGTAAGTGTCCTTAATAACCATATAGTTACATGGTAATATGACTGTAATAACATTGTAACTACTGGTCTAGTATTATGTGTTACAGATGGATTGCTAATGTGAAGTCTATATACATACAGATGAGCATCAATGGCAGTTTTCCTTATGTAATGACATAGATAGAGCTCATGTATAAATAAATAGCAGATATTTACATTAATTACACACATCTTAATAAAGCTTATATTAAGGGAAAATAGCTTATAATAATAACAGGAGGAGTTTTTATCTGGCTATGAAATGTAAAAATGTTATTAACTACAGCTTGTTTACGACTTATATACTGGCAGGAACATGAGTAGTCACATTGTTTTTACATTCATTGTTCATGTGTAACTACACAGTTAATAAAGTGGGACCAATGTTTCTTCAACAAACCATCCATTAAAAAGTTCTTTAGGTAACATTTTCTATGGTGCAATAACTTGTAATATGTATGTAAGTTATTGCACAATTAAATACCACATATTAGGACGAAATATATTGTCATTCCCAATGGACAACTGTATTGGTCGCAAAAGGAGGCCCTACACCATACTAATAAATGATTGTGGTCTAAAACCAGGTGTTTCAGTTTCATTGTCCAACCCAATTACCAATTAAGTAATTAAATTTTTAAAATGTTATTTAAGAAACTTCGATTGGTACATCAATTTTCATAAAAATAAAAATGCCAAAAAAAAATAGGTTCTCTAAATTAATGCAACTAAAGAAGAATACAGCATGCTACATTTAATTACAATACATGATTAAACATTAAAAATTAAAAGTATTTCTAGGGATGGCTCTAATAACAACCATTTTAGTAAAAATTTTAGTAAAAAAACTGAAAGATTTATTCAATTTTAGTAAAAATTGTTTTATGGTAAAAATTCTTAACTGTTCAACTTTAACTTGTTAAGTTGAAGTTGAAAGTTATGGGTTTTACCCTAAAACTATTTTTACAAAAATTGAATGAATCTTTCAGTTAAACTATATACAGTCATATTATATATTACATATTAATGTGAATAAAAATAGTTTATTTACTTCTTACTACATAAAGTAAATTATTTAGGTTTAGTGATTTTTACAGTAGTGTGAAGTAACATAATGTAAACGTTCTTTTTTACTTTTAATTAATTACTTAATTAATTCTAATTACTTTTCTTTTTTTTATGGATGAAGAGTTCTATGAAAAAGCTGTTTAACTCTACAGTACAAGGAGGTTCTTTCGAGAAGTACTGTTCAATTCTTTCAGTTTTCAACTTCATCAAACATTAAAACATGGAAGCACATGAACAAATAGAACACACAAGGATTTATTGGCATAGTGCCATAGCAGAACCTCTTTAATTTTCCTAAATGGACTTGTAATTGTTTGTTCTGGCAAATGTCAATGCAAATGCATGACTGTTTATAGGACATCTCCTCTATACTATACTGACTGAACTAATTGAACTACTTCTTAGAACCATATATCAAAGCTTTAGGAACCTTTATCACTGAAAGTGTGCAATTCAATGTAGCATAGAAATACAGCTGTGCCTGTTAAACAGAGTTTCTCGATCACATTCGCCAGATGCGGCTTCCACTAACATCCTGGACTCAGCTCACGAACATCTCGATAATGAACTGATGAGTTGAGTCAGTTTTGTCAGAACTGGGAAACCACTAACCGTGCTTTGCCGGGATCCCCCAGGACTGAAAACCACCGGCCTGAATCACGGCCATCCAACACAAGCTTCCAGAGCTTGGGTGGGCATCCCACCACTCCGTCACATGTTCAAATATTTGGAGAATGATTCAGAACTCCAGAGCCTGTTAGAAATGGCACTGGTCCTTCTACTCCTTCTGCTAGCGCTAATGCTAGCATGGCTTTTTTGACAGCTGCTCTGACTACCCTCTTGACCCCACTGGATTTAGGGCCTGGGGGCCCTTCATTGCTCCAGGATGTTGTTTTAGCTTCTTTAGCGCACTAGCGCTGTTTGCCGCCACCACCCTTGGGGTGAGAAACGGGCCCGGGCAGGAAATGGAGAGCGTGTCATACAGGAAGTGCAGGATTTCCGGCTCTCTGTCATAATAGTGGCCAGGCCGTCAGCAATATTCCCTCCCCTCTCACCCTGCCTTGCACTGGATCACTCCGAGAGGCTGCCGAAAGCAAAACAAACCGTGCTTATGCACCCGATAGCCCATGTTTCTCACCGCTGGAGCACATGTGGGCGTACAGAGGGCACTTTTGTGCAGCGTGTTTTGAGCGGTCACGGTACGCTGATTCGACTGGCCCCCTCAGGAGCACTTAGCATGTTTAGCGTGTCACGCCGTCTCTCATACAGAATGATCCTTCATGTAAATATTTTGTCAGAAAGTACGCACTGGTGGCGTCGGTACGGTAGCTCTAACTGCTCGTAGAGTTATTGTACAGCTGTACACATTCTGCTCAGCCTACCGGTGTTATAGCTGGGACTGAATTAGACAATGTCTCCAAGTGGGTGTCATTAGCTTCAAGACCCGCTAGCAGTCTTTTAGCATAGTTTACTCTTTGGGTGCATCCCTTATGGCCCACCTAATATCTACACTAACTACACTCATCTGCAAAAATATAGCTGCACCTAGAAGGAGGTGTGGTGGAGGGAGTGCGGTGCTGTTGGGAAGGAAGATAAAGTTGACCAGGATCAAAAACTGGTGATAAATTTAGACTGATATGATCAATATTTGTTGAGCTACACATACAGAAGTCTGTCTCTCAGTATGGCGTCGGGCCGCCGTGTTCACTAACCCAACACGCCAGATGTCTCGGTATGGAGTTGTAGAGGTTGCTGATGGTGTCCTGTGATAATCCATCCCATGCTGGTAGGTGTGGTAGGAGTGGAGGTGGAGGGACACCAGGCCTTCTGGACGTGTGACAACAAACCGTTCATCTCGGTGCTGACCACGGTGCCTCCACACACGGATTCGTTGGTCGTCTCCACCGAGATAAAAGCGGGACTTGCAGTCCATGACAGTCTGGCACGACACCATCACAGTCATTGGTGATGTCGCTGTGGTGTTAAGGGCAGTCATCGTAGCGGCCTGTGCCCGTGTAGTCCTGCGTGGTGCAGCCGTCTGCTAATAGTGCTGGCACCAACCGGATGACTCACTGAGGCCCTACTGCTTTCTTAATGTTGCAGTCATGAGTGTTGGGTCAGTCAGGTGCGGTGATAAGGCCTGCTCGGGCTTACATCACATGTGCGGCCGCTAGTGACACTTAAATCTGTGGTATTTGTTATAATATTAAACCTACCCAACTAGTTTCATTCCTGACGGCTGCTTCCTTCTGGGTGTAGCTTTCTTGAAGAGGAGTCTAGTCTTTGAGTATTTAGTATACAAGCAGCTGGTCTGGTTGGTGTAGCTCAGCAGATAATGCCACTACTTGCCAGGGCGCCACCCCCACATGTGGGAGACTGGGGTTCGACTCCTGGTCTGGGTGACTATGCTGCGCTACACCAATAAGAGTCCTTGGGTAAGACACTAACACTACACTGGCCTCCCTGTAATGTGATCAACCTTTTAAGTCGCTCTGGATAAGAGCGTCAGCTAAATGCGGTAAATGTAAATGTAATGGCCTGACGGACTGATACTATTAGGATTAGCACTATGTACTTTATAGTACGACTGTAGAATCTCTCTCTCTGGCAGAATGACGCATCTCAAATATATCCATCAGAATGTGCTGATGAAATTCTCTACAGTGCAAATGGCTGGTGCTGTGTCTAGAAGACTCACTGTAAAGCGTCTCCAGTGTGGTTAGCTTCAAGTCTTACCAGACGTTCCCTCAGGAGAACCTAACACATTTAGCCTGGCATGGAATTTCTCACAGAATGAAACCTCATGTAAATATTTTTTTCGGAAACACATGTTGGTGAAACACCAACCATAGCTCCATAGTACCATAGCTCAGACTGCTGGTGCTCTGGCTAGGAGAGTTACTGGGAACACTTAGCATTAAGTGTTGACTAATTAACATGAAGTAATACACTGTGTTTAGCTGTATGCAGCTGTTTGTACGCATGTTTACTAACCGCTGTTTATATATTACTTCATGTTACCTAGTACAGTACTCAACACTCAGTACTCAGCATTCTGTAAAAGTGGTAGCATGTCGCTCTATCACTGAGCAATATTAATGCAAATATATTTTCTGTTATCTTATATATTAGGTAACACTTTATATGAAGTGTGTCTATATAACACAATCATAACACCTTACATAAGCTCTTTATAACCTATTCATGAATGTGTAAATCAACTTTCATAAGATATACTTGTTTTCCATGCTATTAATATGAAGTACAATGTAATTTTTTAAAAGAGACTTCTTTTTTCATAATAAAAGTCCCCAACTTTCATAATAAAAGTCCCCGTCTGTTATATCAACAAACTATATTATTATAAATGCCTGGGCATAAATGCCTGGGCATTATCAGTGCCTTGATGCTGACTTGAAACCGACTTTTTAAAAAATATATATTTTATTATTATTATTTTTTATTATTATTGTGGCTGAGTTTACGTCTCTCTGTGTTATAATCCCATCCTTAAAGGTCTTATTTTATGGATATTTTCTCAGTTACAGTATTGCAGAAAGCAGATGCAGAATAATGATTATGCAATAAGCTTAATGACTTTTTCCTTCAACAGTTTATACACTTTTAAATTAACACAGCATATTTTACAGAAGGCATTTTTGTATATATACATACACACATATACATACACATACACACATACATACATATACATATACATATATATGTATATATACACACACACACACACATACACACATTCTTCAACTGCACTGGAGAAGGAGCCTGACCGTGTTTCGTTCTTTATACTGTACAACCATGTATTGGTATATTGACAATAAAGTTGAATTGAATAAAGTAAAAAGGTGAATTCATTGCAAAATACACAGTTTTTTAAAAATAAAAATAAGTCAACAAGCTCTTAGTTTGCCTATGTAATACAGACGTTCCATTGAAAATAATGTAATTTTTCTAAATAATAAATGAAAATTAAATTAAATTATTTTGAAAAATCTTTCTCCCTAAAATGACACAGTATTTTATTAATAGCATGGAAAAGGTACACTTTATGAAAGTTAATTTAAACATATATGAATGAGAGTTTATGTAAGATTGAATGTGAATGTTTTGTATGATGAATGTGGTATGTAAAGGATTTTTGGTCAACATGTGTCATAGCTATTCTTGAGGCCTACTAGTAATCCCAAACTTTCACAGGGGGAGTTGTGTGTGTATATCTTGAAGAAGACGTGGGTCGGCGGACTTGAAAAGAACTAAGCAAGTGTAGCATCATACGTTCATTTCTACCATTTGCTGGCAATATCTATACAGCAGCTCAAACCTTCGGTTCTGTTTCTAGAACTGTTATTGGGCAGTTTTTCAAGTGTAGCTAGCATCATTCCTACGTGCCATTCTCTCAAACATGCTGCATCAAAAACACATGCTGCTGAAAATGATACCATAACTCACACAGCTGGTACTCTGTCTATGAGAGTTATCGTCCAATGCTTCATAACAAGCTAGTTAGTCGTACTAGTTGTCCCCTTAGGAGGACTTTGTGCCATACCCTTAGAATTCCAGAGATGCTTTTATTAAAAACATGTGCTGGCGACATATGTTGTTATCTCTCCCACAGAATATACACCCCATAAATATGCATATAGAAGGAAGTGTGGGATAGCAGTGCTACTGGGAAGGAAGATGGAGGTTAATTTAGACTATGAGTAATATATATGGAGCTACACATACGGAAGTAGTGCCTCTCAGCATGGAGTGTTGGAGCCGCTGTGTTGGTTAGTGTAACAGATGTCTCGGTATGGAGCTGTAGAGGTTCCTAATGGTGTCCTGTGATAATCCATCCCATGCAGCTTGAATCTCCTCACACAGTTCCTGCAGATGGTGCGGTAGGGATGGAGGTGGAGTGACATCAGGTCTTCTGGACATGTGATAAAGTGCTCACCTTACCACTGACCCTGGTGCTACCACACATAGATTCGGTGGTTGTCTTCACTAAGACAAAAGCAGGACGCTGTCATACTGTTCACCCAATAGAGTCACAGTCTGATCGCAGTCTGATGTTGACATGATGTCAGTAACTTCATCATTTGCATGGCTCGCAATACCAAACCTACCCACCAGGTTTTATACCTGTGGTTTGATTCCTATTGAGAAAACTGGAAAAGTGTACCAGAGCCCAGATCACTGGTCCTGTTTCTAGACCAGCTGTTGTATAGCTGTTTATATCAAATGTAGCCAGCACCATGGTAACCCTGGTCGTTGTTGCTTTGAGAGGACTCAACACTTTTTGTAGCGGGGCAACAATGCTTATATGGAGAGGATACTCTGCATTGTTGTCTCGTATTTCACGCCTGATGGAAACCTCCACCAGGGTGGACTCAAATGCAGATGTTACCCCATGGAAAACAAAGGACCAGGATTTGAACCGGTGAGGTAAACGCGCCATCCACTAAACCACCGCAGATTCGGAAGTGTAGCTGGCATAGCATAACGGCGGGAAAACGAGAACAAAAGCGCTGAAAACAAAGAACGAAAGAAGACGATCAAACTGCGGGCTCTCAGTTTGTATCGTAAAACTAAAAGGAAGTTGCTCAGGAAAGAAGAAGGAGTATCTTCTAAGCTTTAAATTAATTTTCTCAAACAAAACAAAGGGAAAGAAACTGAGAGCAGCCTCGAGGGATAGGACCCAAGATGGCTGGTGAGCAAACTGGTAGTTCTATTTCTTTTTCAACTAGGAGCACGAACACGCTGTACTACCAAGCATGGCGTGCTCTGGCCAGTGGGCAGTCCTTATAAGGGCAGTAACCAGGTGTTCTCAATCAGCCTGATTACAGCAAGTGGCAGAGTGTGGCCTCCCTCTGGTGGCGGGAGGACCACGCCGCGGGTGGCCCCTTATACTTTTAGCATGTTATACTGCATATATTTATTAGCTGGGTGCTAATCTGGGTGCTAATCCTACTGACAATTGTGGGAGCCACTCAAACATTGATGTACACTAGAATGGTGAACCAGGACTCTGAAGAGGGCTACAGTGACCATTCTAAGTAACGTCTTTGGACTTCTTCACCAGCTCTTAATTTTTGTTGTGGATTTCTGGATCGTTCTCCAGATGATGCTGCTTTAATTTTAAACAATCAGAATACTAAGGGAGCTAGAACTAGAATACAGTATTGTATCATTTTCAGTATTGGCCCTGTCAAAGTGCACTCTGAGACTGGCTAGCTGTATAGGCTAGTTTGGTTTGTTTTGTAATATTGGGTCTTCAGTTGGCAAATCGCTCCACCTTTTAGTAGGAATAAAAATGAAGATGGGCTGTAGGACTAGCAGTACTTTAACCTCACCCCCTCCATCCCTGGCCCACCCCCAAAAAAGCTAATGTGACAGATGCTAGTGGACCCAGCTAGCATGATCCATATAATATGGCTCTCTGGTACCCATAAGCCATTGTTCATTATTCGCATTAGCATATTAGAAGAGTCTTCCTTCAGTAAGGCAGTATAGCCTGATGTTTTTTCCACCTCTTCCTGTACACATCCTCCTACTCTGCCCCCACCCCCCCACCCACCCACCTCCAACTTATTACCCATCTGACAGCACTTTATGCTCTTAATATGTTTATGTGCAGTTTATTGCACCCTGGGATTTGCAGAGTACCACAGTAATATATCAGTTATCTTGGCCGTCTCCCCGGCCAAACACAGACGAGATAAAGTTCGATGCTCCACCATATATTAGTATTGTTGAGCGGTGGGCCATCTTGGCCAACGAAAGGAGCTGAGTCAGTGTGGGCCTCCGAAGGGTATATAATGTTTCTGATGTTCTGGTGGACCCAGTGGAGTGCCAGAGCGATGAGTCGCCCCATCCTTTCCCCCTGAAATATGGAACGCTTCAGCATCGCATACCGGCAATAAAAACTCAATTTCATATCCAGATGGTGGCTATCCTGTGGTACTTTATGTTGTTGTCATGGCTGAAGATACTATTGCGCATCAAGTCTTGAGAGAGGAATCAGAGGGAGGAGGTCCCTGAGAGCAGCATTGCAAAACTTCCACTGAAATCGTGTCAACAAAGGTATACATCAACACGTCTGCCATGTCTCCGGGGGGTTCTTGCTATAGGAGTTCTACATCAACAATTGAAGGTTTCAAATCGTGCATCATGATCACCGGTGCAACCAGTCCGATACGGAGTGTCAGTACCAGCCTCACATCAGCAGAAGATACTAGATCAGGAATTGGAGAGGGAAGGAAGGAATCCATCCTGCCTGATATACCATACGCTGATGTGATATGATGGGATGTTGTAAAGACTGTACAGTTCCTGTTCTGATCGTTGGCACACCACTTGGGTTCCTCCATGAGGAGACCAAACACTGAAAAATAACCCCAGACTATTATCCCTCCTCCACCAGACTTTGCCATTGGCACTATACATTTCTTGTGGCGTTTTCCAGATCAAGTCCAGAGCAGAGGTGGCAGAGGTGGTACAGGCAAATGGCTTGGCAAAAACGCGTTTGACAAAAGATAATGGAAGTGAGATAAATAGAAGCAAAACAGGAGCATTGATGCTGAACATGCTCACAAAGTCTCCACCAAACTGGTGATCCACAGCTGTTAATGCTAACATTGAAAAGGAGGGACTGTGCTTTCCCTTGTTTCCTATAATAGGGATGGACACCGCAGCTTTCTTCTGATATTCAGCCCCCTATTGTTTGGAGTATGAATGTCTTAAACTACTTCTAATGCCATACTGAGAGGGAGGGTCTGTACTATCTTTGGCTTCCTACGATAGGGATGGACACAGCAAGTTTCTGTTGATATGTAGCCCCCTATAGTTTGGAGTATGAATTCCTTTAACATATCTTAACTCTTTATAGCTACAAATCATTTGACAGCTATGAAGATGTAGAGTGCTGCCACTGTATCGTTGTGTAAACCTGTCTAAATCTGAAACCAAATTACAGCAGATTTCCGTATACTTGAAAACAGTGATCCCAAAGTTTGGAATTGTGTCATACCAACATGGTAGCCACGCCAACTCGTACACCGCTTCCTACAAGATGTTTCGGCTTACTTCCAGTCTTCCTTGTGAAGGCCTGTCTGTTTGTCTGATGGATTACGTCTGTCTCCCTCTCTCTCTCTCTTTCTCTCACTCTGCAAGCCCCCTCAAGGCGGTTTTATTAATAAGAGAGACCCTCATAAACAGTAGTCATCCTCACATACACGCAATGTTTCTCGGCTAATATTTACCCCAGCCACATGTCCTGCTACTTCAGCTTCTCCGGGTGAGATTTCATCAGCGTCTCATGGTTACATGTTTTCTGTGCAACACTCTTGGCGGTTTCCTAGCCGTTGGGCTCTTTCTCATCCGCTTACAAACAGGGGAAAATGTTCAGAAATGCTGAAGAAATTTCGGGCGGGATTCCTGAGGAATAGGGAGGAAAAGAGAGACAGCGAGAGAGAGAGAGAGAGAGAGAGAGTGCGAGTGAAAGAGAGGCGGAATACAGCTAGCGCATATGCCTCTCAGGGGTCAAAGCAGATAGTAGGGTTGATTTGGTTTTATTTTTCATGGAGATCAACCAAGGCCTTTTCCAACCAAGGTCTACACAGGCACTAGAAAACTGTGGCCAGATATGTGGACCGTGGAACATATTTCTTGATAGGTGGGATCTGGAATCAGGAGTTTTGTAGTTCTTGCACTTAGTAAAAGAACAGAAACACACTCACAATAGAGGCCAATGGACAACTGCTCCAGTATCGGCCTGTTACTCTCTATTACAAGCTCATTTTGAATCAACAATGATCTGTTACTTCACTACATATAAGAAAACACTGCGGTTATCAACTCCACGCTACGCTACACGTGCAGCTACATTATGAAGTCCTCTGTTTAATGGCACTAGAATCTATAAGCCATGTTAAGCATCTCTATTTTCAAGCAGCAGATTGAAAAGTATAACAAACATCTAAAGTACATCCAGAGATCCAGATTGTGTCCAGTGATTGGCAAAATGTTTGGTCTAAACAGCTCTGAAACTTAAAGTTAAAGTTCCATACAACGCTCAATGACAATATCATCTTGAACTGCAGTCTTTCATAGTTTTAGCTATGACATTTATAAAACTACTTAATAGTTAATAGTTTATAATTTAAGACAAATGTCATAATGTCAAGAATTAGAAAAACGAAACTTTAGAAACAGTGATGAATATGTTAGATTGTCATGCCTCCGGGTCTCTCTGGTTCTTTCGCTCTTCCGGACTCTACTTCCCAGAGGGCTACGCTCGATGACATCACACTCACGTGCTCCCAATTGGCAGTCCCCGTTCGCTCCCGGTTCTAACAGCCAATTAACGTTCACATAAATACACCGTGTTTCCGAGTGTGTGTTGCGAAGCTTTGTCTATTCATTGGCAATTCTGAGCGTTCATTCTGGTTCACCTTTCTTCTGGTTATTGACTCCCTTTTGTCCCTCGTTTACCCCTTTTGGATCTCCCTATATTTCTCTACTCTGGTTCTCGATCTCTGCTTCTTCTCTCTGACTTCTCTCTCGCGTCATCCCTTTCGTTTCGGTAGCCCTCGCTGACTGCTCTTCCTGGTTTAGAACTCTGCCTGTCCCTTACTCTTTCTGAAGCCCTACCTTCTCTGCTGGTTCGTTGTTGCTGTTTGGATTGTCCACTATTGTAGCAAAATAAACTGTCTTGGCTCTTAGCTTGGCAAACGTCGCTCCGGAGTCTTTTTGTCTTGACAAAGATGATGTGATCAATATGTAAGACTTTTATTTTAGAGCATTCCAAAATGAAATAAAATATTGTGTTTTTATGCATAATGTTTTATTTTACTATGGGTAATTTAATGGACGCTAAAATGGCAGGAATTTGTTTTTGACAGTTTGTAAACAATAACAGTGAAAAGGACTGAAACTGTTGAGAAAAAGAAATCCCAGAAAAAAGATAATCCTTAAGAACCCTAAAAATAATTTTGTAAGCGTTGGAATATGGCTGTATTAGGAGAAGAATATGAGAATTGTATACCTGCAGGTTAGCAAGAAAGAGTGGGTTGGAAACTTCATGGGAAATAGGGAAGTCAAAGAAAGGCTTTTATAGAAAGTAGGAGGTGCTTCAGTTTCCAAACTCCAGTTATTTCATAACTTTATTGATAACTAGCCAACTGACTTTGGCTAACAAATAGCCTGGTTATGACTGTTTGCCAAGATAAAACGTTATGTGTGAGTTTAATCTTATACTCCCATAAAAGGTCCCTCAGAGATTCCTCAGTAATTCAGTATGTATAAATATCAATGGTTCTTTGCATGGTGAAATATAAAACGGTTCTCCTTTTGTCTTGTTACAAGCTCCACATCCTAACAATAGGCCACGTTGGGGTAGAGGACGAGGAGGCAGGATGCAAGTGCAAGTAAGTCAAACTGAGGTGACTAGGAACAGGATTACAAAACCAACAGACAAGGAGACAAACCGCCAACATGTAGACATACACCACGCAAAAACACAGGGGACAACAGGGAGTAAAAATGAACTAAGACTAAGAAGGAACACCTGGGAAGGGGCGGAGCTACAAACTATGGACAGGTGAGGGGCCTGACAAGAGGGCGGAGGTGAAAACAGAGGAAAACAGGGGTAAGACAAGGCAGGACATGACACAATAGCATAACCAGGCTTCTGGTATACTCATTAGGGGTCCGGCTTGGACCCAGGTTCCCATCTTTAAGTCTCTACATGGTCTCCATTGTTTTTCTTTTCTTTTTTTAACTTCCATAAACTGCTTTTCTGTAAATCTGCTATTAGACAACATCTATCCAAAGTTCTATCCAATTAACTGATGATGAGAACCAGCGTTGGTGATGAAGCAGATTTTAATAGGTTCTAGATTGAAGTGCATGCAACACATTCTCCGTCAATGTAAAGACCAGTTTAACCCCGTTAAGATCCAGCATGCAAATGGTTCCATACAGACCTTTAGCCTTTTCAATCCACATGTTTTAGGAGTGTAGTTTCACTCTACATAGGCCTTTTAATGGATAATCTCCACCTTGAATGCTAGGTTCAATCTTTTACTTCCCAAACCTATACCTGTTTACATCTGTGTTATGCTCCTACACCTGTGCATAGGCATGTTCTGGCTGAATCACAGATTTATTATTTTGATTTGCGTCCATATAGACAAACGCTTGATCCTGCAATTGGTGAAATCAAGGCATCTCAATAAAGCATCTTCACCTCACTTGAGTTTGTGTAAGTGAAGGTCAATAAAATTGCACGGTATATAAAATAGAGGGTATATAAACTATATTTTCAAAAGTATTCACTCACTCATCCAAATCTATGAATTTGGGTTTTCCAATCACTTCCATGGCCACAGATAGATAGATAGATAGATAGATAGATAGATAGATACTTTATTGATCCCAGAGGGAAATTGAAGAACCCAGAGGGAAATTCAGGTGTATAAAACCAAGCACCTCCACATGCAGACGGGTGTAGCTCAGCGGGTAACACCACTGCCAGGCAGCCACCACCACATGTGGGAGACTGGGGTTATTTTCAAAAGTATTCACTCTATATACTGTATATACTCCAGTCTGGGTGACTATACTGTGCTACATCAATAAGAGTCCTTTGGCAAGACTCCTAACACTACACTGGCCCACTGTAATGTGATTAACCCTGTATGTCGCTCTGGATAAGAGCGTCAGCTAAATGCCATAATTGTAAATGTCCTACAGACATAAGTGAAAGAATGGGTCGCTCTCCGGAGCTCAGTGAATTCCAGCCTGGAACTGTGGTAGGATGCCACCCGTCGTGAAATTTCCTTTCCTCAACACTAAATATTCTACAGTCCACTGTCTGACCTCAACCTGATGGAACACCATTGGGATGAACTAGAGTGGAGACTGAGAGCCAGGCCTACTCCTCCAACATCAAGATCTGACCTCACAAATGTGCTTCTGGAAGAATGGTCCGACATTTCCATAAACACATTCCTAAATCCTGTGGAAGGTCTTCCCAGAAGAATCGAAGCTGGTATAGCTGTAAAGGGTGGGCCGACATCATATGAATCCCTATGGATAAAGAATGGGCCTTCACTGAAGTTCATATTGTGTGTGAAGATAGACCAGCGAATACTTTTAAAAAGGTATAAGCACTTAATAACACATGAATACACAATAAATACCATATTTATGATACTTGTTATGTTTACCTGTATTATTAATCACAGGATGATGTATAATGTTTTGTGAAGGTAATAGCACTGGCATTGAAAAATTAACCTAATGTAAAATAATGCATGTTTAATTTCTAACACAGTTATAAAACACCATTATGCATATGAGAATGAAAATAAGATTTTCATTTGGGGGAAAAAATGATGAGCAAAATTATAAAGGCATCAAAATAGAACTGTCACATACTGTAGTGTTACAAACTAGGATTCAGTATTCCATACATTCCACTACTTAGGATGTGTTTATAACAGTGTTATAAACTAAGTGCATATTTATCACTTCAGTTTAAGACCACTTACGTCAATGCTTCTCGCAATTCATCAGAAATCTCCTCATACGTTAGCTAGGAATGCTAATGCATGTGTTATGAAGTCCCTAATGTAGATAAAGCATGATATCATTTTGTTTAACTCATGCTCATCCAATTAAAAAAGCCCCCCCCCACACAGCCCCCCACAATCACAGTGGGTGCAGAGCCTCCACACTCGTCTGTGTCAACAACCTAAATACTGAGGGGCTATTAGATAAGGAAGCACCTGGTGATTAATATTTAATGCTGCGTTATTAAGAACAACACAAATACAGGGATGGTTATGCACATGCCTGCACGGCAGAGAGAGAGAGAGAGAGAGAGAGAGAGGGAGAAGGAGGGAGGACGTTGCGAAAGAGGTGCCGCAGTTGTGTCTTCATTAAGCAGCGGGCCGTGCCGGTGTCTGCCACTTCCCCCGCGCTGTAATTGCTGAGTGGAGCAGGTTGAGAGGATTTGTCACATCTACACCATCCATTTACACCAAAAGGTGCTCACTGCCGAAGCCCTCTCCTTCTCTCCCTTTATTACTGATGAAAAAGAGCCGGGTGAGGTTTGCCACTATTAACAGCGCTCATTTATTTCTGTCTGCCGCACACAGTGAACACA
>JAMWET010003486.1:12500-27500 GCA_024036415.1 Prochilodus magdalenae | reverse complement strand
AGGTCAAATGTGCTTGGAATTATTAAAGTTATTACATTTTTTATGATGAGATAAGATGCCTTTATTGTCATTGAACAGTGTACAACGCAATCCGCAATCCAACGACACTTTACACACAAAATAATTAAACATATGGCTAAAATATATAGCGTGCAAAATTGATAGAGAGAGACAGAAGGAAAATAAATAAATAAATAAATAAAATAAAAATAAAAACAATAATATACATATATAAACATTGCCTAAAAATATATTTAAATATAATAAATGACTATAAAAATTTTATATTTTAGACAGGTGAGGTAGCAGTTAGTTATTGCACATTCTTTGGATAGCTTATGGAGTTATAATTACTGCATATTAAGAGTTTTCATTATCTATATCTATATATATATATATATATATATATATATATATATATATATATGGTGTCCTTAAATAAGTATACTTAATTACTGTATATACTTCAGTACATAATAAGAACTACCTTTTAAGAACACTATATATATATAATTACTATATATATACTATACTGTACATAATAAGAACTACCTTTTAAGAACACTATATATATATATATATATATATATATATATATATAGTGTTCTTAAATATGTGTATTTAATTATTGTATATACTACAGTACATAATAAGAACTTATTACAGTACATTTATATTACATAATAATGCACTTCCTTTTTACCTGGGAGTATAAATTACTATACTTATATTAAGTACACTGAAGTACTACTGGGCCAAAATGTACTATATTATTGTAAAATGTAATTTATAATTCATAGCAAAATTATTATATATATTTTTGAGCATGGAGTCTCATAACCAGACAAAAATCTTTTATCTCTATGAAGTTCTGCGGGTGTTTTATTTACATGGGAATGGATTCTTTGCTTGAGATAAAAGTGGCTACACAGAGCTGCTGGACCACCCGGTTTTCAGCTCATCATCCTGTTGAGGAACATAGATTCCTATACCTGTATTCCAAGATGACCACCCTTGCACTGGCAGGGCTACAAATGTGATTGACTGGCATGATGAACATTCGGGAGCATTCGCGCATCTGGACTACCTGGAACTACAAGTAAGACACCAGGGACCACCGAATCTGGCCCAACTCATAATTCTTTGATGCAAGAGTGGTTGAACACTGATGTGGCCTACATCTAGAAACTTGTCTAATCTGTGGAAACTTACTAAAGATAAAATTTACAGCGTCAGAATAGTCTGAATTACTGGTGCAGAGTAACAGAGGTTAGGATGGAGGAGTATCTTTCTCTGTGCCTCTTAGATATCTACACTACCCTACTACAGGGGTTGGACAATGAAACTGAAACACCTGGTTTTAGACCACAATCATTTATTAGTATGGTGTAGGGCCTCCTTTTGCGGCCAATACAGCGTCAGTTGGTCTTGGGAATGACATATACTGCGTCCTGCACAGTGGTCAGAGGGAGTTTAAGCCATCCTTCTTGCAGGATAGTGGCCAGGTCACTACGTGATGCTGGTGGAGGTTCGTCCTTCTTGGTGGTATGCTGACATTACCCTGGATACCGTGGCTCTTGATACATCACAAAGACTTGCTGTCTTGGTCACAGATGCACCAACAATCTGTCCTCTTCTGAACTCTGGTATGTCCCATAATGCTGTGTGCATTGCAGTATTTTGAGCAGAACTGTGCTCTTACCTGCTAACTGAACCTTCACACTCTGCTCTTACTGGTGCAATGTGCAGTTAATGAAGATTGGCCACCAGGCTGGTCCAATTTAGCCATGAGACCTCCCACACTAAAATGAGAGGAGTTTCAGTTTCATTGTCCAACCCCTGTACAGTTTACAGACACAACTGAGCCACAGCAAATCCTCTACCTTGCAGTTTTCCTCTCATTTGTGACTTTTTTGCAAATTAGACTATCATACCTTCGGTAAACAATGGATCATGAAATGGCTTATGGAAACCTAATCCTGAAATTTCAACCTTTCCATATTGCGTCACTGTATTCCTGGACAAGTTGACGCATGAAATGCTGCATGAAACCTGGAGATAAACAACACCACAGTGATATAGATTATTAGAAGTACTTCTTTGATGTTTTGATGAATGGCATTGCATCAATGAACACAGTCCAGCAGATCCTGCATCTGCACTGCAGTCAAAAGTTCAACCCCAGCTCACAGAGCAGGCAAATGCTTCCCAATGACACGCTAGAGAGTTTGCATGGGCAGTCAGAAAGGAAAAACACAAAATCACAATTATACCATACGGTTATGCTTTATTTTCCATATTGTAATATAATAGTGGATTATGGATTATATAGGATGCACACTTCTCTGTAAATAGTGTTGAGTTAGTGTTGAAATACTCTGAGGAATGAAGTCATGATTGCAAGACTGCAAATTCTTGGAAGGTCTGGAACATGTGACTATGAATCTAACTGTGTGTAATATTTCAACATGCTGTTTGCGGTCATTTTTAAAAGGTGTAGATGGTATGTTAGCTTTGAACTCTGTAAATCTATATACCCATAAGTCATAAGTAGTTTTTTTTTACTGACTTTAGTGGAGAAATGTGAATGTTTGAACCTAATTGTTTTAAAAAATGTCACAAAAAAAATGATAATGTAATTTGGGAATGTTGCCACCATGAAATAGAGGCAAAAAAGTACTGTCAAAATTGGAGAATGGGCATTCCATGTTCCAGTCCAATCCACACTTCAGCTATAGTTTAGTGTAACAGAGTTAAAAAGTAATGATCAATTATTTGCAAAAATTTTTTTTGGTGAATTCTTTCAAAATTTGTTGTTTTGAAACAATTTACCAAAATAAATTTATATTTTGCTGAATTTTTATATATGTATTTTTACATTTTACATTTAAGGTATTTAGCAGACGCTCTTATCCAGAGCGACTTACAACAGTGCTTAGCGCTCCGTTGGATAATATTCCAGCTAGTAAAGAAAGTTCAGAGCCTAAAACTCACCACGAGCTCAGACACTGCCCGAACACGGGGCCAGTGCTGGTACCTAGAGATTAATACACAGACATAGAGCAAGTAAACCATTACCTGGCAACCCCAACCCAGCGCTCATTCCTATAGAGGAGAAATTTTTACATGCAGTCTATACGTTACATGTTAAAGCGGACTACAGTTCCCTGCTGTCTTTTCTCTTATTCTGTCCCTCTGCGTTTCCTTACCCCCAGTGGCGGTTGTACCTTGCTGGAGGTAAGGGGTGTAGAGAATCGCTGTTGAAAACTTTAATATTTAAAGGAGATATGTGTACTCATACAGTGGATTGTTAACAGTATAATCCATAATAATACCAGTCGTAGCACTCGGTCAGTGTGTTTTTGTCAAGTATTAGCACATATGAGTTTATGACTTTAATTCTCCACAGAGGAACGGTTAGTTCTCGGCCGACTACGGCAGCATGTCTTTGGGGCCGGTTGCGTTGTGCTAGAAAGCGCGGCTAATCTTTTGTCTTTCTTCTTATTATTGCAGAGCTTTGTGCAGTTGCGGAGCACGGCCTAAAATACCGGATTGTGTATGTGTGGATGCCGGTGTGTGGTAGGTATATATCCTATATAATTTGTAAAATGTGAATCTGATCTGTGAAGCTTTGGGAAAAAAAATTAACTATCTATCTCTATCTCCCTCTCTCCCTCTCTACTCTCTCTCTCTCTCTCTGTCTCTGTCTCTCTATCTCACTCTCTACTCTCTCTCTCTCTCTCTCTCTCTCTCTCTCTCTCTCTCTCGCTCTCTCTCGCTCTCTCTGTCTCTCTCTCTCTCTCTCTCTACTCTCTCTCTCTCTCTCTCTCTCTCTCTCTCTCTCGCTCTCTCTCGCTCTCTCTCTCTCCGTCTCTCTCTGTCTCTCTCTCTCACTCTCTACTCTCTCTCTCGCTCTCTCTTCCCATCTCTCTCTCTCTCTGTCTCTTTCTCTCTCTCTCGCCATCTCTATCTCTCTCTCTCTCCCCCCCTCTCTCCCTCCTCCCCCCCTCTCTCCCTCTCCCTCTCCCTCTCTCTCCCACCCCTCTCCCCCCGCTCTCTCTGTCCCTCTATCTCTCTATCTCTCTCCTCCCCCCTCTCTCTCTCTCTCTCCCTCTCTCTCCCCCCCTACTCTCTCTCTCTCTCTGTCTCTCTTTCTCACTCTCTACTCTCTCTCTCGCTCTCTCTCCCCATCTCTCTCTCTCTCTGTCTCTTTCTCTCTCTCTCGCCATCTCTATCTCTCTCTCTCTCTCCCCCCCTCTCTCTCTCCCTCCTCCCCCCCCTCTCCCTCTCCCTCTCTCTCCCACCCCTCTCCCCCCACTCTCTCTGTCCCTCTATCTCTCTATCTTTCTCCCCCCCCTCTCTCTCTCTATCTCCCTCTCTCCCTCTCTACTCTCTCTCTCTCTCTGTCTCTGTCTCTCTCTCTCACTCTCTACTCTCTCTCTCTCTCCCCATCTCTCTCTCTCTCTCTGTCTCTTTCTCTCTCTCTCGCCATCTCTCTCTCTCTCTCCCCCCCCCTCTCTCCCTCCTCCCCCCCTCTCTCCCTCTCCCTCTCTCTCCCACCCCTCTCCCCCCACTATCTCTCTATCTCTCTCCTCCCCCCCTCTCTCTCTCTCCCTCTCTCCCCCCCCCCCTCCCCCCACCTCTCTCTCTCTCTCTCCCTCTCTCTATCCCTCTCTCTCTCTCTCTCTCTCTCTCTCTCCCTCTCTCTCTGTCTCTGCTGGCTGTATTTGTTATCTATAAACTGTACGATCACAGGAAAATAATTGTGGCATTTTAATGTACATCTATTGTTAAAAACAATCGTTACTTACTGCCTAGTTCTTGTGAATTACCCCCACCCCACACTAGTGGCGCTTGTACCTTGCTGGAGATCTTTGTGCAGTTGCGGAGCACAGTCTTAAAAGACCAGATTGTGTATGAGTGTATGCAGGCAGGCACAATAATGTCCCAGCTGGGAACATCAGCACGTCGCCCATTTTATTGTCTCCCACTGATGTAGGAATGACGTGGTCCACCACTCAGCAGAGGAGATCCATCACATTAGCACCCGCTTACTTGTAGAGCCTGATTTGTTGTCAGCAACAAACACGAGATGCAAGCCGAGTATGACTGTGGAAAAACCATATTGTGCATTAACAGCATTTGTACATAGCAGCATGCTGAGCTTTGCCAAACTGTAACCTTTCCCATCATTTGCAACACCAGGCTCCTTTAGAATTGAGCAAAACCGGTATGCTGTTGTGGCTACGCTGGGAAAGTTCTGTAATATTCCGGTTCTGTGGGCTAATTGCGGAGGTTTCGGGCATCCGGCTCCGTCCCCAGAAAGCCTTAGAGGCAACCGAGGGTGAGCTAGCCCTGTGCCACTCTTCCACTGGCCTGATGGAGCAGAGACACACCATTAACTCCAGCCAGAGAAGGCCGGAGCTGATGCATGCTAATGACCCTGGACCTTTTCCATTCGGCCGTGGACCAGGAGAGCTTCAGAGTCCTTAATCATTTTTCCCCTGTATCTGTAGCCTGTTTTACTGACTTTGATTCCAGCATCACTTCTAAAGTCGAAAATGGAGAAACACCAAACCCACACTTCATCCCCTCCTAGTCTTTCTTTTTACACTAAGAATAGACTGGGGACTTTTATTAACTGAGAAGAAAAGAAAAATGAGGAATTAAATGTGTGAACGAAAACTTGCATTTCCTTTTTTTAAAAAAGAAAAATAAATAAACCCTCTCCTAATTGGAAGGAACATATGTGTAGTATTGGATCAAAGTGGGAATCGAGGGGGAAGCAGTCGCACACCCGCCAGTTTCTCCGAAACGGAACGAGTGGGGGGAAGCAGGAATGCAGGCGGCGTGCGAAAATGAACAGTGAAACTCTGGCAGCGATTAGTGTGGGCTTACAGTGGGCTCCAACCTAGCCAGGCCACTTAATCAAAAGCAGGCCGCCCCACCTCTGGGTGTGTATGCTGGAGGGCAGGGCCAGAGTATATTCAGAGTGACGGGGTGTGGGAGTGGGAGAGAAGCCCGGGCAGTAGGGGTCAGTCCTAAGGGAGGAAGGAGAATGAACAGCTGACTCTACTCTGCATGCTGTGTTCGTGGTCGGGCTTGCTTCTGGTTCTTTGTCTGTTATTGTGGCAGTTTGAGTTGAGGATGGCACTAGGTCTCTCTTGTCTCAACTTGATGCACACTCATCATCCAAAAAATACACTGGCACAAGTAGCTGCACCCAGAAGGAATCAACCCACAGGAATGAAACTTGGTGGGTGGGTTTGACATGGTGAGACATGCCAATGCTTCAAGTTTCACACTCCTTCACACATATGCCATGAGCAAGGACAGGCCTTATCGCTGTACCGGACTGACCCAACAGCCATGATTTTGGACAATCAGCAAGCAGCGATGCCTTCCATGTGTCATCCTGGTTGTGCCTGCACCATTGGCAGATGGCTGAACGACGTAGAAGATGAGGGTCATCTTCAGTGACGAGTCCTGCTTTAGTCTTGGTGGAGATGAAACAAGTGCATATATTTTGCATATATTTATATAGTGATAAATATATTACAATATATTGTATAATACATAAGGAATTGCTGCTTTTCATATATTGTATGTATCGTAGTATAATATATATTTACTTATATATTGTAATATATTTCATTTTATATGTAATAGACATCATATGCATTTCTCCATATGTGTTTACATATATGATAATATATATAGTTTTATATATGTGAGAATATTTTCATACATACATGTGGCAATATACAGTATGTATATATTCTCAACAGTTATATAAAACTTTTATATATATTATCATATATGCCAACACACATATGGAGGAAGTAACTATATTCCCGCACCTACCTACTACTTATACATACTGTTTACAACCATGAAAAAGCAGCAATTCCTTATGTATTATACAATATCTTGTAACATATTTATCACTACATAAATATATGCAAAATATATGCACTTGTTTCCCATATATGACATTGTATTATTTAATATATTGCACTATATTTTCCAATACATTGCCATATATTATCATTTCATAAGGGTTGTTTCTGTTTTTATTTTGTTTTTATTTATCTATATTTATTTATCTATACTGAACATCTGTACTAAGCAATTTAGCTGTTGCCTGAACATTAAGCTGCTATTCTCCCACCTGCACTGTACACTTTATATATCTATACTGTTTACAACCACATACTTACTGAGACTGCTCTTGGTCTTTGCACATGTCCTGCACACATACTGTCCTGTTTGCACACATTGCTTTTGTCCATTTGTCACTACAATATATATATATATATATATATATATATATATATATATATATGCACTGGAAATGGAGCCTGACCGTGTTTCTTAATCTGTACAGCCGGGTATTGGTATAATGACAATAAAGTTGAATTGAACTGAATTAGAGTTAAAGTGTTCGTTAGATTTAGACTGGGTTTTTTAAAGCAGGCGTCTCAGTAAGGTGTATCTTAAAGCTTAACCATGTAAGTTTGGGATGTCTGGGGATTTGAAGGCCTCTCTAGTGGAACAGTGTAATTGCACACAACATATGGAGGAACACTTTGTAACCGTGATTGTGCTGTACACCTTTTCCCTGAGTGGAAGGATCAGATCATAGCGAGTATGTTGAAAAAGTAATAACAGAGAACTGAAAACCTGGTTTGGTTTTGTGAGGCCGCAAGGTCAAGCTGGACCTTCTCTATGAACCAGTACAGTGGTGTCTGGCTTCAGTGGGGGGCTTGTTGGTTTATTTCCTGACTGATCTCTGTGGTTTGCACACAAACTCTGGATTAAACAGGCTAAAATATTAGATTACGATAGTCTTTTTATTAGACTTCCGGGTGGGGCTTTAATGACCAGGCTAGTCCACTTTACACTACTCTGTTAATAGAAGATGATAAGTGAGTTAAGTGAGTATATAGGCTGTAAACAGGTCATGGTAAGATACCCCACACCGCAGCGCTGAAATGAAGGAACAAGCAAAGACCCAGGACCCATCCTTCAAGCAGCCGCTTGCAGGAGTCCCTTTCCAGCACGTTCCGGGCCGGCTGCGCGGCTGACTGTAAAGCCACAGCTGCTGTTCCCCAGGCACCGTTTCTGCCAGCCGCCCCATGCCTCACGCCCTGCCTTGTTTGGGAGGAAACAAATGGCAAATGGAAAGACATTAAGTTCCACATGTTATGCACAGGTGTCAGCGTAATAGTGCGTGTCCTGGAGAGAGAAAGAGAGCAGCAGAGCATTCTGTTTACTCCTATCTAATCTCCCCCACCTGGGAGTTTGGAGGAAAGGCTGGCGGGGGGTTGGCTAAGACTGCCCTGCACCGCTCTCTTCTAGGATCTCTTCTATTCAGATTAGAGAAGCGAAATTAGATTTGCTGACACTTGACTCAGCTATTTAATCCTGGACTCTGAGAGACATTATTTGTGGTTTACTGTCCTATTCAATTATGTAATCACATCATTAGGTGTAGTTACATAAGGAGTTATAATACATTCCATTCCAATTCTGCTTTGACCACTAGCAATAACCGTTTTCCATATGTGCCAATGTTAAGCAATGACCAAAAAAGGATTCATCTACTCTTTCACATGTGCTACAAATAAGGAATAAGTCCTTCTCAATTTTTTACTACTCCATTTGTTTTTGGTGCCCAGAAATCACCAGTTTCAGAAACGTTCATTGGCTTTTAGGCTTCTACGAATTCATTGCAATGCCTTTCGGATTCTGCGGATGCCTCCATTGGGACAATGACAGTTTGATCAGCGTAACAGTTTCTAGTTGTGTTTCCGTTAGGCTTTGACCACCAGGATGTGTAGTTTTTACCAACAGAAATAATCACCAAGTCATATTAGGGCTGTTTTCAGAATTCCAGTAGCAAAAAAAGAAAAAAAAATTGAAACAGTCAGCACTTTTATAATCCTCGCCGCTCGGATTTCGACCTGCCACGGAATGAAGAAACAGACAGCCACAAAGCTGGAATGATGAATGTGGGTCTGGGAAGAAGCAGGCCCTCCTGTGACCGGGTCTCAGGAGTAGCTTTCAAAAACCAGACCCAAATGATGTCCCTCTGAGAAAGAGAGACCGGGTAAAAAAGAGAGAGGGAGAGGGAGCTGAAGGAGCATGACATACAGACGAATATACCGAGAGACAGAGAGAGGCAGAAAGGACAGAAGGAAAGAAGATGCCTCTGCCCTGTCCCATGGGAGCCAGAGGCCGAGGCCTGGCCATGTGTTTATTTACGGTGGTTGTATAATAGTGGAGGTAACGGAGCACCGCATGGGCCAGCAACACTGACATCTTTACTGTTGCCGGCGGCTCCTCTCTGCTCAAGCCCGTGGCCAGCCACAGGTGCCGAGTGTTACATGAGCTTTGATTTATTAGCAACCCTGCAGGCCTGCAGTGACTGGACACTACGCTGCCCTCTGCTGGCCACAGGCCTGTATTCAGGGTATGGAACTGATGATTCTGGGAAATCCCCCAGGCCTTGGTTGTGGGCAGCAAGGTGGATGAGCCCTGGATACTTCCTAGCACTTGTGTGTAATGGAAATGCATGTGCTAGGGTTTCTTATTAAAGTTTAAAAGTTTAATGGTTAATTAAAACAAGTCTCTATTAATGAGTACAATGCGGGACGTAACTTCCGGTCATCGTTTGCTACGTTTGGAAGAGATATTCCTTAAACATGGAATATTTGGATATGTTTAGGCTGAGGTGCGAGACTGTAAATGCATTTTCTTGGATCCACCTGCTCTTCCCATTCAACATGTGTATCAGTTTCATGCATCCAGGCCAAACTGGAGCAGCTCCTCGTGCAAATAAATCCAACAGCGATATCGTCCAGCTGACCTCGGCGTCCACGGTAAAGGCTGTGCTTCTGCCTCCATCACTCACCTCACACACGTCGAGCCCTGTTGAGGTCTGGCGAAGGGACATGCCTGGATCCTGAGATTTGGACGGAGACTGGGAGTTTTCCCTGCGCCTTTATTTAAAGGCCTCATAAATTTCCTCGGTGCACGTTATCTGCTATGATAAATCCACTGTTCCCCAAGATGACAGACGCTCAGCAAGCACGCTAGGGCTATGTTCACATAAGAAGCCTTATTGAAAAAATTCCATTTTGTTCCCTCAGTTATGATCGTTCTTCCTTGATGTGCGTAAGTGACCCAAATCCATCATTAGTGAGTTTGCATGGACCTCTGTCCCGAAAAGACCTACATGAGCTTGTTGGATTCCAATTCCAGAAAATAAAGGCACTCCTAGATTTCTCCCAGAAGAATCTTTGAAACCATTTTGAAGGACATTCCCATTCGCCGAAGTGTCAAGAGACGTTTCTGCTGGCTGCCGCTTAAAACCCTAAATATTTGTATTGAAGAAGGGGGTCTACAGATCCATAGACTTTAGGAAGACGGCCAGGGGGTCTTGCTGATTTTCAGTTTTTCGACTATTTGAATTTATACATTTTGTGACGAATAAGAAATACTGCAAATTTGATTGGAACAAAAATTCTGGTTTCATGTTTTTATGACGTTTGCCTCATTAACAAAGTTGCTAGCAGCTGCTGAATTGCTGCTAGCTTAGAGAGCTGGTCTTAGCAAAACATACCTGAGGTTAATCAACCTGTTGTGCTACTTAGCATGCTAATATTAGTCCCAATTTACATTCCCAGACGTTTTCACTCACAATGTGTTCATTTAACCCAACATCACAACAGCATGTCTGCCAGTGAATACAAGAGGTTCAAAAACCATGATGGTGGCCCATGGACAGAAATGGACAAAAATTCACAAAAGAAAATGTTTTTTCAATCCTGCTATTGGCCAAGCAACTGAGGCTCTAGGGTGTAAGTCAGTACATGCAAACAGCCTTGGTGAAAAAAGTCAGAATATGACATATTTATGATGCATATATACATAATTCAGGAGAATAAAAATTAAAACATGGAAAAAAAGTATTAGCCAAATTTTTACATTGGACAACAATGTCAAGGCTGTTCACACTGCAGTTTTAGCATGTCAGATATACACCATAAAAATTATATCTTGGAAAATAAAATGACCTTATATCTACCCAAAATAAATAAATAAATAAAACTGGCCTACAAAAATCGTCTAAATTTCGCATTTAAAACATCAAAAAAATTAAAAAGTAAAATAATTCTGAAAAAATTAGATTTCATCTCAAAATTAATCCCAAAATAAGAAATTTAAGGTATATCAACCAGATATAAAATAATTTTTATTTACCAAGATTTTTTTTTTTTTGCAGAGTAGGCGCTGTCATACAGTATCAAAGCAAATATATTTTTTATTTTTTCTGGGGTTTTTTTGGATTAATATTAGGATGACGGACAGATACAACCCCAAACCACTTGAAACAAAATCTCACTACATCAGCATCCATTAAAATAAGGATCGAGGACCACATACAAAAGTAGTCCAGGCCGACCGTGCGAAGATCAGACCTGTGTCAGATTCAGGCCAAAATCAATCTCTGTTGTCTGAACACAGATGATGTGTGGTGGGCTGTGTCTTGGCGTGTGCAGGTGGGTGTGTGTGTGTATGACTTGGGGTCACTGAAATGGCAGGGGTCTCTGAGTTTTAATGCTTTTGTGTGCAGGCAGAGGGAAGGCCAGCCCCGGGGGCCTCAAGGGCCCAGTAAGCGGATGGCAGGTCCACTCCATCAGCTGCAGAGCACCTGAACTCTGCCTGAACTCGAACGCCGTTTTTATTCCGCTGGCATCTGCCGCTCGGCCACCGGAGACGGGGCGCGAGGCGGACCTTTTGTCTCCCTCCTCCTCCCAGCATCTGCCAGGCCATCTTTAGGAGTTTAATAATGGCCCTCACCTCCTGCCTTTCTGCCCACCTACATGCACACACACTCACAGATACGCACTCTGTACAGCCTTACGTACAGTGGCTTTATGCACAGATGATACGCATGTGCTGGGGAAAGATGGACAATGTCCACTGTAAACCCACAACCTAGCACCATTGGATCTGTACGTACACACATACAGGACAATGATGCTTAAGCCTATGTTTAGTTAGAGCATTTTAATGGTATACGTTTTTGGTTCTACAGCCCAAAATTAAAAATCATAAAGGCGGTTCATGCCCCATTATTAATCCTACTCGGAGCAAGGACCTCCTTAATGTACGTTTGTATTTTTTGCATAGTGTTTCTTAGAATTTTGTGCACTTCCCTTTGTAGTATAGCACTTATTATTATATTTTTGAAAATAATAACTTCTCAACTGATGACATTTCATTGCAAAAATGTATTTAATGCTCATTTGTAATATGATGCAACCTCTCAAGTTCATATCCCAAACAATAAAGGAGAACATAGACTATCAGTCAACATTTAAAAGGATGTAGTTGGTGATCTTAAAGACTCCACAGCCTTACACTAAACAGCTCCGACTGATGAGAGTCTGAACCAGTCCATATCCTGATACACAACATCTTCTCTTGATGTACACAGTATGATACTCCTCCATATCTCCACCTATATTCAGTGGTGTAAAAACTTTGATCTCTTTTTCTGCACAGTGTAAAAGCTCTAGCTCTCCTTTCAGGTTAGTGAATATTCATGATGGACCGACCAATAGAATCGCTCCAAACCTGCTTAGCAATAAACCTTGTTCTATCAGCTCCACTGCAGGTTAGGAAAGCTGGTTCCTCCTCCTGTAAAGCTCCATTCTGGATGGGTTTTAAGGTGGAGTGTATAATTCCATAAGTGCTTTTTAAAGTCTGTTGTCTCCACTTTTCTACTCTTCTACTATTCTACAGTAAAGCGTTAAGGATAAACATAAGGAGAACCCTCTATGAGTACTCATGTCTAAACCTTCGACTGGTAGTGTATCGCCAAAAGTTATGGTGTCCATCCCTATCATAAGAAACAAGGGAATGCACAGTCCCTCAGTTCTAGTCCCTCTGCAAGTTGGTGGGAATCTGCACCAGTGTCAACTCTTGTTTTATCACAGAATTTGTCAGCTGCCCAATGTGGTTTTCATTCAGCAACTGTTTCGTTTACCTAACGTTGGTTCTTAAATGATCTAACTTTGAGCTAAAACTTCAACGTGATTGGTTAGTATACACCATCAGGGCAGTAATCATTTTTCATCCACTTGTGTTGGACGAGTGACGATGCTACAGTGACTCGCTATCACCTCTTCAGGTACAAAGTGGTGTTACGAGACGTTGCAGTAGCTACAGTAGCAGGTAAGCTTGCTAGCTTCCGTACATATCTCAGCAAAACATCCGTAGATGTGTTTAGCATATCATCAGTACTGTATCACTTTATAGAGTTTGATTTAAAGTGTGGTTTGAGTTTTGATTTAGAGTTTGGTTAATTTGGGAATTTTTTAAACTACCTTAAACTACCTTCATATATATATATATATATATCGTCGCTGTCCAAAGAAAAACACGTATCTCCATTTTTGCTGATTTTTACTTTTAAGCCTCATTTGATCACATGAGTTGTTTTTCACACTTTGTGTGAATTTCATGAAGAATGGATCAACAGAACTGGCCCAGAACTGCTTGGAAAGACGTCTGGCTCCATAGATTTCCATTCAAATTAAATTCAGTTTTTGGCCTCTCCTGTAAAGTTGGCGTTTTGGAGATACCTGTTTTTCTTTGGGGAGCGACGATATATATATATATATATATATATATATATATATATATATATATATATATATATATATATATATATATTCTTTTTTTTTCATTTAAGGTAGTTTATAAAATTCCCAAATAGTTTAACATCATGGACCTACATGGAAAACAAACCTACACACACACTCAAACTGTCTCTGCATAACCCGTTATAAACAACCCGTTGACGTAGTGAAACAATAATATATATCTGTCATTAAATCTACTTTCAGTAATAATACTAATAATACTTCTAATAACACAAAGAAGATAATAAAAACCAGGACAGAAGAAACAGAATGATGATGGTGACATAATAATCATAAAATAAATAAAGCAATAATAATGAATTATTAATGGATATGGGCAACTGATCGAAATATACAAATTATGATACTATATATGATGCAAACACATGCAAACTATGCTTCATTTAAATACATACGGCTCCAAAACTCACACTGAAACTCCTGCAAGAGTGGATCGGTATTAACTCACACTATTACCAATGCTAATGACTGACCCAGCTAGCACAAAAGAGTAAAGCTAGCTAACTAGCTAGCGAGTAGCACTCCTTTGTATTTCTCTGGGCCTTCTGTTCCTTCTCCAAAGGTCTAACCTTACATATTCGGTTCAAAGTACATGATTAATTAGTCCCCAAAGCTTCCCAGGAGGATACATCCCTGGAATACAGCAAGACAGAAGCAGGCATTGGGTCAACGTACTGAGGCTAGGTTAGCCCAGTCATTTGGTCAGGAGAACAAATAACAGGATGGGCATCTTACCCGAGGGGGCTTCCAGGGGGTGCTAGCCATACAGGCAGAATGAAAGGTTTATAAGGTTCCTGGCTTTGATGTATGCTTCTATGAAAGCTTTCATTTGTAGAGAACCATCGGTTCTTCAGGGAACCAAAAGTGGTTCTGCCGTGGCCTACCTCCAGGTAAGCTGTTTGGGAAGTGTTGTATATAAGAGTGGGTAGTAAATAGCATGTTAGCATGTGTTCTTTTTTTTTAGCTACACATACGACCATGTAGAAGCCTCCTCTGGGGGATGGCGGAGGGGAGGTCAGGGTGACAAGACCCCCGGCGTGTGATGTGTGTGAAGAAAGGCGAATTAGGCATGAGGGCAGCGGGAACGAGAACGAAGGTTATTAGAGTGGTCGGAGAAATATGAGGCGTCGAGTTTTATGTCGTCCATCCGCTGCTTTTTCCCTGCCCTGGCTCTTTTCTCCGTCTGGTTTTACAAGCCCTTTCTCTCTCTCTCCCTCCCTCCCTCTTTCCCTCTCACGCGCTCAATCTTCCTTCTCTATCT
>JAMWET010003486.1:0-10000 GCA_024036415.1 Prochilodus magdalenae | reverse complement strand
ACGCCGGTAAAATGACTTGAAGTTTACTCAAAGATTTTTATGGAACACAATTATCTCGAGTCTTCTGAGGCGCTTACATCGGACAGCTGAAATAGAGCAAGGTGCTGGTTTCCCATAAAGCATGTGAATGAAGTTTTTACAGAGGGACTTTAAAAGCGAAACACGAAAACAGCTTAGCGCAAATTGCTCGGCGTAAGTGATTATCAGAGGCTCCGTGAGGCATAGACGCTGAGTTACTGCACTTTAATTAGAGACCAGAAGAGTGCATTCGCCACGCTACCTGGCCCTCTCGACCCCACAAAGCATGAAAAAGGGTGAATAGGCATTCTAAACTGCTGACACCTGCCTTAGTGACTGGGCCCATATGTTGGAAGTTGTGGCTTTAATGTGGGTAATTTGAATGGCATCAGCTGTGGTAAAAATCGGGGGCCTCCAGGGGATTCTGGAGCCTCTGGATAATGCAGACCCACTCCAGGCCTAGCACATATATTATCTCTGCTCTCATTCGACTGAACTTTAATGGGGAAATAACGGTGTTGTGTTTGTAGCAGTTATTAGACAATCACAAGACATGAGAGATCTGGCTGTTTCAACTGTTTGAATTATGAAACTCCAAATCTTTTTAGGTTCTACTGTATTAACTATGTAAGCATAAGTTAATAACTGGCCAATAATGATACTGAACTGTGGAAATATTTATAAATGAAGATTCTTATTCATATTTCAAAAAGTAGCAACAGTTACTGTGTATTTTTCTGAATTTAATATACTGAGAAAAAAATTTAACTTCAAATGCATTGTCTGTTTTTACATGGTATGTATTTTTTTTTATTAGCAAAAGAATAAAATAAAATTTCACCAAGGATGGTCAATCATTTGCCTAGAGATGAATGTGGATAATTCCAACATGTTGGTGGAAACTCTGGGATTCTGGAGTTTTCAGATATGTTCACACTCAATCCCACCAGATTAATATTCTTGTTAATATTCTTAACAGTCCTCTGTTTGGTAAACTTACCATTTAGCAGACAAAATTTTTTAAGGGGAACGATATCCATAAAAGTCCATCTGTGGCCCCACTGTGCCATATAATGTTGTATATATTGGTGAAACACATATGAGACTGGTCACTGACCCAAATGCCTTAATTTTATTTCATACCCACAAATTAAAATATTACTACCAATACAAAAATTCCTCTAAGAAACTGAAGAATTTCATGTTTCAGTTGTGGCTGTTTTGGTATGCCCATATGCCAGCCAGTACATGACTAGCAAATACAACTTTGCACAGTTGGATACACATATTTATTTAATAAAATGCTACAGAATAAATAATTACTGCAGAATGAATAATAATTAATAATTATTCTGTAATTATAACAATTACAGAAAATCCTAAATTTGGTTTGGACAGTTCTTCTTAATGTTACACACTGATTTTCAAACTTATTTCAAAACACACTTTTACACTTTCAAAACAATGGGATCTAACTTCTCACCATGTGAGGTGCAGTCTCATTTCCCTCTCTGCAAAGCAGGAGTGTGGCTAAAATAAGGCTCTGCCTATGGACTAGAAAGTCTGTCTATGGACTTTGTGGTTCAGTAGTCATTTCAAAATATAAGAACATTTTTGAAAAATTGATTTAAAATATATATTATTTTCACAAATGTAAATTTAGGTGTTCAGAGTTTGGGACTAACACATCTTAATATAACACACCATTCATTTATGATTTTATATATGTCTAGCATACTACGTTTAATCATAGTTTAATTAAATTTAGTAGAATGGGGTGTTTATGTGTACAAGTAAAAGCCACATTAACGTTAGTTTTATAGTTTTAGCCAAAAATAAAACAAACCAAACTAGATTTTTTTTACCATGGAGGTCTAAAAGTATGTAAACAGTACTAAACCACTGTCTGTGATTGTCGAAACCAAAGGTGATGAGCTCGGACCAACAGAAATGCTCCAAACTTGGAATTTTTGATTTTTATTTTTGCCCTCTTCTTTTGGTCAGCAGTGACATGAGCACATCTCATTTCGGCTTTCATTTGCATAGACTTCACTACAGATCCGTTCCTGCATTACTAACAGTTACATATGATGAGGTATCAGTATTTAATAAATACAAAAAAAACTCATTTATTATGTACAAATCTTTTTTAATAGTGAATAATATTCAATATAGGCAAAAACTGCATAAATATTTAACACTATCATAGCAAGACTTTTCAATGGTGCCTGTTGTTGATACTGTAATTCTTCAAGCAAGGCAAGGTCAAGGTCAAGTAATTGAAAATCAAGAGGAGATAACTAGATGACTATATGATTCCCTAAAATATCACTGAATTTATTAAGAAGTATATTGTATATGAGCCCCAGTTTGTTCAGCTTGTACATCTGATGCTTTAACATTGACTGAACATTATGAGATCAGCCTGCAAATGATTCTCTATGGCCCACTGTTACTCAGCAAATGACCCCTAGAGTGTACCATCATTTTAGCTTCGACGGTCAATTCATCACAGCAGCTTCGCATCCTACACAGCATAACTGGAACATACAGAGTGATTTGGATCAGTCCTTGTTTTTTAACGTGGATGTGTATACTTATGTTTGGGTTTGCGGTTCTTGGATTACACTAGCTTTTGAAAAGGACCAAGGGTGGACAACTCCATAGAAGGAAGCTTATTGGGAAGAATGAAGTTAGCTTGCTGCTATCAGGGCTTGTAAAAGTGAGACCCTATGGAATATTAATTTGCTATTACATCAAAATCTCACAATTCCACACTTCTATATTAAATCGATTGTGCTATCGGGACACACCAGTTGCTCTTTAGACTGTGTGAATATTTCCTGATGAAGAGGCCAATAGAAATGGCCCGTTTCTAGAACTTTCCGCACTTAATATTTTACTCTTCTGTAAACTTACCATTTAGCACACACTATATTTTGTTATGGGAACGATATGCATAAAAGTCCATCTGTGTTAAGGAAAATCCTGCAGATTTCATTTGAGCCCCGCTCTGCTTTCGGTAGAATGCTGTAGGGATTAATTTAACATTTTTACGGTGCACCTTCCTCGCACCGCCAGCCGTACGCTCTCATTTCTAAATCAGGTGGAGGACCTTCGAGATTAACGCTGCTCTCGGCTTGCGTAATCCACATTAATGCATCGCTGCCCCGCTAATAAGGGGACGCGCTCGTGCTCGGCTTGACCAGAGGCTGAAGATTATGCACCAGTCTGGTGTTTGCCATGCGCTCTCTGCCCCAATTTCATTTGCCCAAATATTACATTGTCAATTGTATTGTCATTTCTTCATCCAAGTTCGCAAGGTGTATCTAATAACAGAATTAAAGCATAGGCTCACAAGTTCGGAGTGACTTTTGTTTTGAGTAAAAATGTACATAGGCATTTTGGTCGTTTTTATAATCAGATTTTCACCAAATTCATAAATATTGATATTATTTAAGTTAAGAGTGGAATCCAAAATGTAATCATATTACATTACGGACATAAGCTCTTTATATACAATGTCCTTGTGAGCCGTGAAGCTGAGACTTTGGCATTAACTAGGAACAGCCGCTAAGTTCAGCTAGTAACCCCAATAGGCAGTTGGCTATGCAACACATCATTAGGATCTCTGATTTCTTTCAGTGCCAGATAATGGTGAACGCTTATAAACATTCACAGAGCAGTACTGTAACATGGATCGTACGGCCTCAGAGTGAAAAACCACAATGGCTTTCCCATAAAAACAGACTGTTTGATAATGGTTGCGGTTTTTAAACTGCATTATGAACTAGAAAGGAAACTAGAACTTTGAAGTAAATTAAAACCATTGATTTGGTTGCTGTAGCATGTCTAGAATAGCCTAGGCATTTTGTAGACTGTCCTGCAACAGTATCCATAATATATATTATATATATACCATATTTATATATTGTCCAATGAAAAAAGTATCATCAAAATGGTAAACCAGAGTCAGCCATATCTGTTGGTCCATTCATCGTGAGTGTAATCAGCAGCAGCCGTGTTAAAATGATGCATAAAAGTAAAAATGAACAGAAATGAATATAATACATACGTCGCTGTCCCAAGAAAAACAGGCATCTCCAATGGCAACTTTACAGGAGAGGCCAAAAACCTAATTTCATTTGAATGGAAGTCAATGGAACCAGACGTCTTTCCAAGCAGTTTTGGGCCATTTCTGTTGGTCCTTTCTTCATGAAATTTGCACATAGTGTAAAGAGCAGCTCATGTGATCAAATGATGCATAAAAGTAAAAATCAACAAAAATGGAGATACATGTTTTTCTTTGGTCAGCGACGATATATGTAATGAGTCTATATATTATAGTATGTGTATGAGTCTGTATGTAATTATATAAGATTCTATATACATAACTGCTTCATATACGATGTCCTTGTGTACCTCAAAGCTGAAGCAATGATATATATATATATATATACCATACATATGTATATATGTATACAGTAATATACCATATATCTGATTAATCCCAAAACATGAGCACACATGAGCACACTATTGCGGTATAGGCTTCATGTTCCTCGAGTTTTTCTCTCATTGGTATCGTTACGTCATAGTTAAGCTAGTCAGTGTGAACCAGGAGAGGATGTGTTCCCATTACCAGTCTTGGTTCCACTCAACGTTTCTTCCTCTTGCTCTTAGAGAGTGTTTCCCCCCTTGCGACTCTCCTGTGCACAAATACATTTCAGCTGAGATGAACTGAAGTGAGCAGAGTATCAGTTACTGATTAAAAATGAGTTCCGCCCACTTTTGTCCCAGTGAAGTGTTCCCGTCAGACATGCGAATGAGTGGACGTGATGTCAGACATGTCAACTTCCCTTCAGGTGTCCGCCTCAGTGTGAGCTTTCGAGCTTTCAGCTGCGTCCACTGCGCTAAGAGTCAACAGCAGCGGGACACCCTGTCAGTCGCTTTTGTTTCAGACGTGGATCCAGGGCTAAAGGCCAAGCTGGTGGGGTGTGTGTTCAGAGGGGTGGGGGGAGATTGGAGGAAGAATTGGATTAAAGGATGTGGAGGGAGTGAGAAAGAGAGGGAGAGAGAGAGAGAGAGAGAGAGAGAGAGAGAGAGAAAGAGTAGAGTCCTCTTCTCCAGGGGCCTGCTTAGCACAGGGTTGATTTTGTGTAAATGTAACGCGTCCCCCCACCACCTCCTCCTCACAACCCCCCACCCCCCCCACCACCACCACTGCACTTGACCTTCCAGCAGAGCCTCCAGAGGCCTTATTGATCTAAATAACATTATGATGCCATTAGCATATAGCGCAGGACAACAAACCACAGCTCGCTGGCGGAGGGAGCACCAAGCACATGACCCGGCAGCTAGCCTTTCAGCTTCAGAGAGAAAGAGAGAGAGAGAAAGACAGAGAGAGAGAGAGAGAGAGAGAGAGATGATCTGGAGTCAGTTTGGCAAAATAATAACTAATGCAAGACAGAGATAAGGTTCCTCCACAGTGTGGACAAACTACAGTCCAGCCAGAATGCCACACTGGCAATATATTGCTATGTATTGCGATTGAAAAGCACAGGCCTCTGAGGACGTGTTGTCATTTGGTAGTTCTTTACTTTAGCAAGTGGACAAGCCTTGGGTCATTTTTCTCTTTGGGGAAAATGAATGCCATCATCCTTTCACGCTCTTACTGGGAATTCTAAAGTTCCACAGCACATACCAACAAATAGTTACACATCCATAGTGTTGAGTACTCTCGCAGTGGACTACATGCAGGGAATTGACATCAGTAGATTGGCATCTTCACTGAAGTGCCTTGTGCCAATCAGCAAGCTTTTCCAGGAGTGGTAGTCAGGGTTGCCAGGCGTACGGTTTGGAAACGGAAAGTCCGTTTTCACCTCCACTGTCTGCTTGGTACTGTTGACTATTAATTCAATACATTTAGCCTAAATAGATTCTATTTGTCGAAGCAGATCAAGCGCCTTTTAGTCACCGCACTGTGTTAAGTATGGCTGTTCAAATGTCACATGCCATATTTAATGTTGTATTACGTTTTTTTAGGCTAAGTATGTTTAATTAAAACATAAACAATATATATATATATATATATATATATATATATATATATATATATATATATATATATATATATATAACAAAAATGTTTAATTTGTCAACATTAAAAGATGTGCTGAAAAGCTCACCAGAAAATTAATGAGTCACCTTGCATGTTTAAGGTGGTAGCAATTTCAGGCTACTGCAGATGGCGCTGCACAAAGATGATGGAGCTATAAATCCCTGTGGGGTGTGAGTGACGGGATCCATAGATTGGGAAGAGGTGCTACAGTGCAGGGAATGTCTGGTTCCATGTGTGGAAAATGGCTTCAGAGCAGATGTTAATGATTGGCTAAAAGGAAGGACTGCATGTGGGCGTGGCCAAAGACCATAGTGTGAAGGAAGAAGCTGAATCTGCAGGTGTATGGAAGCGTACAGTCGTACGGGTCTACCAGAAGGTCAAAATCCCAGTTTACGGGAAATTCTCCTCAGAATTGTGCCAGGGAAGGCATCTACCAAATCTGGCCCAACTGCACAATTCGTTAAAGTAACAGTGTCTGAACATCGATGTGACGTACATCCAGAAACTTGTCCGGTCCATGCTAAATCCACAGCTGTTTTTCGGGCTTGTGGAGGAACTGGCTGGCAATGGATTTTTTGTCTGGTGATTTTATGTTAAATACAAAATTAACCGAAAACAGGCAGTAACACTACATTTTTACAAAATGTTAATTTATAGGGTATAATTTTATAAAAAATATCTCTAAAATAAAAGCACAGTTGAGAGTCCTATCTCAGTAATGACAAATTACATACATTTCTTATTTTTTACACTGCATTTACAATCTTATTTCTATAATATATATGTATTTGTTATATTAATTTCAGCATACTAGCAATTTATATAAAATGATAGTGAATAATTATCTGTAATGAAATATGCAATATAACAATATGTCTAAACTAACAGGTTACTGTTTTCCATTTCTAGGTAAATCTATTTCATATTTATGCACTGTATGCATGCTCCAAATAAAACAATGCCGTGATTGGCTGGCAGGCATACAGCTATATCAGTATAGCAAAGCTCAATGTTGCAATAACCATTATAAAAGAGACATGCTGTGTAGCCCATACACAGGACTATGAACATTTGATGTGCTCAGATGCTTTACACAGAGCCCTTTTGAAGAATGACGGGAGAAATGATGCAGCCCAGATAAAAAGATTGATAAATAAAGTGACGGATCGGTTCAACTGTGCCAGTAACCGTAAAGGAAAAGCACATGCATTTAGAGTAACAGTCTTTCAGCTTTAGTGTCAGTGACAGATACTGTGCTGTTTACAGAACAGATCACGATTTGGCACAAGAACTGCCAGAGATGGCCAAACTCTGAATAACCTGATGGTTCTGTATTAGAGAGTGTGGAACTCTAACACAGGATATACCACAGATGCTCAGTGTGCACTCCTGACTGTTTGTGTGTGTAATCTGAGTGTGCGTATGTGTGTTGTGTAAATTTCCTTGTGTGTGTGTTTTAAATGTTATTACATAAACGTTATAACATAGTGCATAGTTATTAATTACTAAATAATTACTAAATTTGAATAAATCTTGAATTTTGTTATAAACTTGTGCATGCTTCTTTGTGAATTTGTGTTTTAAACATGTTATAACATATATATTACACAGTTGTTGCATTGTTATTATGTTATGTGTATGTACAACATGAAATATTTATATGTATATTATATATATATATATATATATATATATATATATATATATATATATATATATATATATATATATTGTGCTCAATTAGAATTTTGTTATACACATGGTGTGTCTTCTTTATGTGCATTTGTGTGTATTAAATGCGTTGTTACATATATGTTATTACATATTACAATGTTATTCCATTGTTACTTACATGTTATTACGAATGTTGTGACGATGTGTAGTTTAATTTTATCATAAACCTTGAGTGCACTATTATTTTCTACAGATGTAGACATTAAAGATAATTTCATTCATTCAATTTAAATTTTCCATTGTTTTGTATTTATTTCAGGTTAAACCAAAGCAGCTTTAACCAAAGAGGTTAGCCAATCCATTGCTTGTAGCGGTAGTACAACACATACATGTTTAAAAAGGCCATAAATTAAAAAATTTGTCTATATAAAATGCTAATAATAGCATAATAATTAGCATGCATGATTAACAGAAGGAAGAAACTATAGCTAAGAAATTAATAAACTCATTCTAATATACTCAACCAAAAATTTGAACACCACATGAATTGGTTTATTGTGCTACAGAAATGGTGGAGCCTTTCGACAGACTGTTCCAAAGAAAGGCCAATACAACACAACTGAGCCCACTAAAGGAAAGTCCAACAGAACGTAACTTATTTGTGCATATAGGGTGTCAAATTTTGGATTTTATTTACCCTCATAAAGGACTGTGGGTGGGGAGTGGACGGAACGTCTCAGTTGCAGGAGGGAGTGGGACAAAGCTCAGTGTTAGAAGTTGTCGAATTTTCGGGGTCCAGTAATCCGAGTACTTTACCGTTCTGTGGTGTTGTGGTCTGCACTACGACAAGACACTATTCAATTTTATAAGACGCCATTCACTTAAACATGTCCCAAGCACTTCCAGCAACATGACTAAACCTGGACTACCTCTCACAAGGTGCTGCAAACACAGGAACACTTCAGCAAAGCTGCAAAGCCAGCCATAACATAGAAGTGAGTCACAACACAGTGAGAATGAGCCACAACACAGTGAGAATGAGCCACAACACAACATTCCAGACGACTCTGGCAAGGGATGCAATATATATGATGGACAATGGCTGGCAGAAGCTGATAAGTCCAGATTACAGTGTCATGCTATAACTACATTGTGGTTATTACATTATCAGTGTTGTTATTCGACACTACATACTACATACACTGCCAGTCAAAGCTTAGACACGCCCAGTGAAATGGATGTAGCTGGTGGTCCTAAAGACTCTACAGTCTTACACTTAACAGCTCCAACTGATGAGAGCCTAAACCAGTCCATATCCTGATACCCTGATACCAACACAAAAAAAATACACCACATCGACTCCTCCTGATGTACACAGTGTGATTACTCCTCCATAGCTCCACCTCTATTATCCATTTAGTGGTGTAAAAAGAAAAACTGTTGATCCTTTTTTTCTGCACGAGTGTAAAAGCTCCTAGTCCATCTCCTTTCAGGGTTATTGGAATAATTTCATGATGCCTGTGTGGACCGACCTGGAAGGGAGCCCGACCATAAATCGAAAAAATCGCTCCAAACTCTGTGCTTAGTACTTAAACCTTGGTCTATCAGACTCAGCTCCACTGACTGCCGGTTAGGAAAGCTGGGTCCATAAGCCTCCTTACAAGCGCTCCAACTCTAGAGGGTTATTAAAAAATTACAGGTGGACTGCATGACTGCAAGAGGAGTTTGTATTGTAGTCCTTGTGGTTACTGATTAGGAAGTCTATTGCCCAGGATTGTAAGGGGTTACAAACTAGCCAATTGTACACTTTAAACTAAAATCAGTTGTCAGTATTTGTTTACTGTATGTATATATGTCTAAAGTGTCCCATGAAACATCCAGCGTTTCTGTCCAACAGTGAAAAACGAAGGTGTTGTAAGTGCACTGAGCAAATGAAATAACTTTTGTGTACACATTATAACATATTGCATTGTTATTTAATTGTTATTACATTCAACTACACAATTTTTATTAAACTTGAATGTTGTTATACACTTGTGCATGCTTCTTTGTGTATTTGTGTGTTTTAAACATGTTATAACACATATATTACATAGTTATTGCATTGTTATGACATGTTACGTGTACGTATACCATGTAATATTTATATTATGTATTTTATAATGAAAAATTATGGTATTGTAAATC
>JAMWET010003485.1:65000-98101 GCA_024036415.1 Prochilodus magdalenae | reverse complement strand
CCATTCATCCCCCTACATTCCCCATCAATTTACATCAACCCATTCCATCCGATTTCCCTCCATCCCACACATCCCCACACATTCCCCACCAAATACATCATTCATTCATCACATCCCATCCCCACATTAACCCTCCAACATCCACCATCACATTCCATTCCTGTTTGGGTGGTATTATGTATTATGTGTGTGGGGCCTGTGTGTGTATGTGTGTGGTGTGTGGCTGTCGTGTCGTCTTCAGTGGTGTGTGTGTGTGTGGTGTATGTGTGTTTGTGTTATGTGTGTGTGTGTGTGTGTTGCTTGTGTGTGTATGTAATCGTGTATGTATTGTGTGTGTGTGTGTGTGTGTGTGACTGCTGTGTGTGTGTATGTATGCTTGTGTGGTGTGTGTGTGTGTGGTGTGTTAGTGTCTGATTTAATGTACGCAAAAGTTTTAACTGAAAAAGTGGGTAATAATATTATAGTTAAGGCTTTAATGTACAAAGTGGAAAAAGTTCGGTAATTCGGGGTTCGGTATTCGGCCTTCAGACGAACGTTTCTTTTTGTTCAGTGTTGGCCAAGAATTTTCATTTCGGGGCATCCCTAATATCTAGTCAAAGACGTTTCCAGTCTAAGAAGACAACCTGAAGGCTTTGTGATGCTACGTTTCTCAAAAAAACCTGTGCTGGTCTTCTCATACTTGCTCGTCGGGCCACCCTAGTGGTTGAGGCACCCATTGGATGATCTGGGCCTATCACTTACAGCTAAAAACCCCAAAACAGAATCATTACTCACCCTTCCTTCTTCATATGTACCAGAAAGCTCCTTTCATCAGACCGTTAGAGTTGTTCAGTGAGTGTATTTCCATTACCTGATGCACCCAATTCCCATTCCCATTTGGTTGTGCCATAAACACATGACTATGAAAGCAAACAGCTGGAAAAAGTGTGGTTAGCTTAAACACTGTAATCCAGATCAGCTCAAATTATCGCTATCAGGCAATTACGGAGTAAGCCCAGGCAGCGTCCATCTATGCAGAACACTGGTGGAGGAGCTAATTAGAAACACTTGTTCCAAATTCTGGACACTGTGCAATTCATCTCTCATGTTTGGTGTCCCATAGCCTTAAAAGTGCTATCCTGTACAAAACAGAAGTAAATTAGACTATACAGCTTAAGACGTGAAATGCAAGGGGGTCCTGGAGGGTCTTGGACCCCCTAATTAACCTCTTAAAGCCTCTGAATGTCTGAAAATTAAAATTACCAAAAAAAGCTACCAGACATTCTGCTGCCACTGAGCTGCACCAGCTTTGGAACCACTATGGCGAGTGTGTTAGCAGTCAACCAGTGCTGGAGTATGCCCCGCCCCCAGACAAAGGGTTGAGTAACCGTGTGTTTGTCCGGCAGGTTTCCCAGCGACGGCGTATGGACCGGTGGCGGCGGCGGCAGCGGTGGCAGCAGCGCGAGGCTCAGGTAGGGGGACCCGTGGAAGAGGCGGCTACGTGGCGTACCCACAGAACTCGGGGCCAGGTAAACGCTCTGACCGCGTGTGTTCTGTGTGGCTACCGCTGTGTCCATCCTCTTCAGCACTCACACACACACACAATCAAACATACACATTCATACTCCAAGCTGAAACACACATTCGCACCAACTGAAACAAGAGAGTGGCAGCTTTACTGGTTCTCCCCCGAGGTAATAAAGGACTAAACCACTAGCACCGTGCTCCCTGTTGTGTTTCAAGTTACTACGGCGATGTGCTTTAACCCTCAGCGAATAACATTCAACCCCCAATAACTGTTAGTAAGAGAAACTAGCATATTCAGACCCCCACACGCTAAGGCATTGATCAGCACACAATCACATACACACCCCCGCGTGCATACCGCAGCGGAGAGGCGCCCTATTATCCGGACTGAGTTGAAGGAATGGAATTCTCTCCTCTTCATCAATCTTCATTGATTGGCTCCTCAGCTTTAGTTCTTCTCAATAGCACTAAATAAATCAATGGCTTCGCGCTAAACTCCGCCCGCCTGTCATTGGCATCCTTAATCGCCCTGAGGAGCCCGCGGTCTTTCATTCGGCTGTTTAGGCACCATCGTGGAGCAGGAGGCTTCTGAACGGCCAGGCCGAGGCCTCTCTGCTTACCTGCCTGCCCTTGTTTTGCAGCATCTGGCCCGGGATCATTCCAGGGTGGCTCAGAGATCAGGGGGGTCCTGGCAGAAGCTTGTTTGTCCCAAAAGCATGTGGAGCCATTCTTATAAATGTCCTCAGGCCTCCTGCTTAAGGAGTGTAGATACACTGTTGCGTACTGCCAAGGCCCCGGACAGAATGGACACCTGTTTGGGCCTGCTGTAGATCTAGGAGTCCTAGTGTGTGGTCTGGTACCGAAGGGTCTCAAATGCCAGGTAAAACCAATGCCTCACTTTCTGAACTGCGATTGCCGAGACCGCCAAGGAAGTAATCCCATTCGGAATGTGCGCTTTAATACCCCGGTGTTTGTGTATGTGACATTCACCACTGACGCTAGTGTGGATATAATCATCAGCAGAGTGGCAAGGGCAAGCCAAAGGCTGCGTATGGATGCGTGTGTGTGTGGCGCCACGGCAACCCTTCACACTCCTCAACCGTACCGTTGGCTAATATCAGCAGACAGATCAGTGCAGGGCGGGACTGGGCGTCCCAGATAGTGATGGGTGATGACTGTTGTGGGTGGGGAGTCTCCTCTCCCTCACTCCCTGCTCTCCTCCCCATCATCAGTATAGTCCCTGTCCTACTTGCTCAGCTGCCCCTGCCTCCCTTCCTTAACCCTGACTCCAGTACTGACAGAAGCACCTGCTCCTTTACATTATCCTTAACCGCATGATTCACTCTCCTCAGGCGTAGTTGCTTACCCTTGGCCCTCAGCAGAGGCAGCAGGCAGGCTGACGTGGGGTAATGATTGCTGGTTGAGGCAGAGAGTCAACCTGTATCTGTGGCTGTCTCCATCTGCCTTCATGTCCACCCTTTAGCCTGTTCCTCTGATTGGCCCCTTGCCTATTAATCTGTTGGTTCCCGCTCTTTCCTAGTCCTTCTGCCTGTCCCCCTACCGGTCCCCTTCTCAGTTTTCCTCTTTGTTCCCCCTGTTGTTCCATCTCTCGGCTTTTCTTTATCATCTGTCCATCTTGGTAGTCCTTCAGCCCGTCCTATACCTCTGTTACATCCATCAGGTATTTAGCGAATGCTCTGAGAGCGCTGCAAGTTTGTGAGGGACAGCAGCCTGCTGGACCCTGCTATGGGCCACCATATGGATCTTGTGTAGTCCGGTACCAATAGTGTCTCTCTTGTCTGGAACCTCACAGGAAGGCAGGAGTGAGTGTTCCCCACAGGGGGGCTACACCACAGGAGGCACGCTGCCCTCTGGAGGCCTGTCTCTCGCACTCACAGCCTGCCTGCCAGCCTGCCTAGCTCGGCCGACAGTGTTTGCGTGTGTCCGACTGCCTTGCTGGCACACGGCACCGTAGTCGTCCCTCCTGCTGCCTCTCTCTCTCTCTTTCTCTCTCTCTCCACTGAGAAATGTCCTCTGGCTCACTCCCCCTCTCTTCCACCCTCACGTTCTGAGCGAGACAGGTTGTCCGCTGGAGGAATGCACGTGTCTCTGCGGAGATCCGCTGGATCATTTTTTCCCCCGTCCTCTCAGTACCCCTCGGTTGGCCCTCAAGGTCTCTTCTCCAGATCGATCTTCACCTCCACCCCCCCCCTCCCGGCTCATTAAAGCTGGGGATGGCTGTTGTGTTACCCTGCCATAATTTCTTCTTCTCTTTTTTTTTTTTTTTTGCTTACCTTTTCACCAGGGTGTGTTTGTATCGTTCATTTGCCTTCTCCTCTCCTTCTCTATCCCTCCCCTGCGACTCGCTCATTGTCGGGAAGATGCTAACAGAATGGCGCTCGACGATGCCTCTCGTCAGCAGAAGAGTGTGTAGCCGAGGCAGGCCAGCTGTCCCTTGCCGCTCAATAAGTGTATTGTGCTGAAGGTTAACATTGCCCCCAGCTTTCTCTTGAATAAGCAGTTCTGTGGGCCGAGCTTTTTCAATGGCCAATCACCGCTGCATTTAACCCCAGTGTCCCACCAAACTGCGAGCGCAGCCGCTTTCGCGCAGCTTTCCCTGAAAGCACATTATCCGGCGCATGGGTGGCAGGAACTCTGTTTTTGCTAATGAGGCCGGAGACAAATGTTCTGGTGTAATTATACTGTCTCCTTCCAAACAACAACACGCTTAGCCTCTTCGCAGGAGAGGTCAGCCTTCCTTTTAGTCTGGCTGCAGTTGGGAATTGGGCCAACATTACACGTCATGTTTGTATTCTGTGTGCAAACACTCAACTCCTGGTCCCTACCTCGTCCTCCTCCTCATCCTTCTCCCATGCCTCTCACTGCCAGCCCCTCCTGGCCATATTATCCTGATGAAATGAGGAGGATGATGTTGTATGAGGCCCAATTCTGGCCTGATGAGGCCTGTAGCTGCCTGGACATGGAGTTGCTCTCATTTGGCTGAGTGCTTCCCATTATACGGAGATCATTATCCATTTTGTCCCAACGAGTTCGGCCATTCTGGATAGAAGCGACTCGACAGAGGGCATTGCTGACCTGGGTTGCTGCTGTAGGATAAAAGTCATAGTTTGGGGAAACTAGTGTGAGTGTGTGTTCATTTAGGCGTGTCATTTATTAAACTAGGGGTCTGTTATGTAATAGCTACATTAGCATTCTGGCCTCAATGCAAATCTAAACAAACAAACTCTATACACCCATCATCAAAACTCTAGCTGCACCCAGAAGGAAGTGTGGGAGTGCGGTGCTGTTGGGAAGGAAGGTCACCAGGATCAATAACTGATGATGCATTTTGACTGATATGGGGAATATTTATTGAGCTACACCTACAGAAGCAGTGTCTCTGAGTATGGCATTGGGCCGCCATGTTTGCTAACCCAACATGCCAGACGTCTCGGCATGGAGTTGTAGAAGCTCCTAATGGTGTCCTGTGAAACTCCATCCCATGCAGCTTGAATATCCTCACACAGCTCCTACAGATGGTGCGGTAGGGGTGGAGGTGGAGGGACACCAGGTCTTCTAGACGTGTGACAACAAACTGTTCATCTCGGTGCTGACCACGGTGCCTCCACACACGGATTCGTTGGTCGTCTCCACCAAGACAAAAGTGGGACTCGTCACTGACGATGCCCCGCTGCCACTCCATGACAGTCTGGCACGACACCGTTGCAGTCATTGGGCAGTCATCGTAACAGTGTGCGGTGCACGTAGTCCTGCTTTGTGCAGCTGTCTGCCAACGGTGCTAGCACTAACAGGATGACTCATGGGAAGCATCACTGCGATGATGTCGGTCCTTCCTTACGGCACATGCACGGTCAAACCTACCCACCAAGTTCCATTCCCATTGGTCGATTCCTTCTGGGTGTGATTTGTGCCACTACTCTTTTGATGTTGAGTGTATATCAATCAGGTGTTGAGTTATACAGCGCATTTGGGGGAAGTTAAAGCCTGTGCAAGTTTGATTTAGTTCACACGCGTCTATCTCTCCCCTCGCACACACAGACACACAGACATGCCCACACGGGTCAGCCCAGCTGCTATTCCGACCCTCGTCAGCGTGCACCCTTGGATAAGAACCAACCGCAGCTCAGCTGTTCAGGAGTGCTCCACGTGACGCAGGTCCCAGCGGCCCCCGTCGCGGGAAGATAAATGTTACACATAAAGGTTAGAGAGGCCGCAGCTCCCCACCCCCCGTCCTCTGTTCCAGGATGGACTCTTCCGCACAGCTGTGATGGGCAGATGCTCAAACAGGGCCTCCGGGAGGGACCATCCCGAGCTTCAAAGGGGGATATGCACTCTAGTGAGGCTCAGCTGAGGATCGCTTTCATCTCTCACACACGCAGCGAGATGCGGGGTCTCTGAGACACCTTCCCACTTTGCTTTTAGTCCACCTTAAAAATAATCCCGGTGAACACAAGGCTCTTAAGATTTACGTCCCAAGTTGTGGCATTCCAGGCCTTCGGAAAAAGCCAGGGCAGCCCGCGAAAGCCGCACAAGCTCCGAGGGAGAACCTGAGCTGTGGACGCTGGCGGGAATAAATCATCTGTTAAATTTCATTAGCCAAGCCTCTCTGAGCACAAAATGACAAGACATTAAATATGTATTATTTATGAAATGTCGGCGCTCTCCGAAAGAGTGGTCTAGTGGTGTTAATTAGTCAGCCGTTCAGTCAGAAACGGGCCTATTTTAAATGGGAAGTGAAAGCTAACTTCGGGCCTGTGCCGGCTTTTTCCTAGGTGGAAACGAAGCCGCTAATTATAGCTGCTCGGAAACGCAAAAGCTGGTTTGGGGAGACATGTGACAGGCTTATTGACATCCGCCCTGGATGTGCACTTGATGGCCACCAGGGACTGAAGTGGGAACAGCGGGAGTACAGAGGGAGCGAAGGAGGCCGTGCCTATGGGTGTACGTCACCACTGAAACAACTGTCAGAGTAATCACAGACTGGTGTGAGTGAGCGCTGATGCACTCTTAAACACCTTCTCCCCATCAAATTGGCTCTAAAGTGGTAAAGTGGTGGGGAATATGCCCTGTGTGTTTTCTCATACATGATAAGCCCCCCTCTCTCTTTTTTTTTTTTTGCTGTGTGTGTTTTTTCTCTCTTCCCTATTTCTCCCTTAGCCTGGAGTGGCGAGAGAAAAAGCAGTACTTTCGGGGCAGTGGTTTGGAATTCCTCCTCGGAGGCAGTCATCTGGCAAAGTGGAAATGAGAGAGGAGCATTTATCCACTTGAAGAGAGCCACTCTCGTGATGGCAGCATGCAGAGAGAGAGAGAGAGAGAGAGAGAGAGAGAGAGAAAGAGAGAGGGATGGGGAGAGAATAGCTGGAGAGAGCTGAATAGCAGTGGCTGATGTTGGGTGATGGCCGCCCCCGTGCCCGTCCCTCTCTTTTCTTTGGGCATTGGGCTAAAGGCAGAGACGGAGAGAGGAAGAGAGAGAGAGGGATAGAGAAAGAGAGAGAGAGAGGGATAGAGAGAGAGAGAGAGAGGGATAGAGAAAGAGAGAGAGAGGGGAGAGGAGCGATAATTATCGGCAGAAATGAGGCTCGGTGAACGATTCGCACTGCTGGACCCGCTGATCTAGTCGCCACGGCAACGCCGACCTACTCATTTGTTTTGTAGATGAGTAATTACATCCAATTAGACCACAAGAGGGAAAAAAAGGAAAAGAAATGGCGAAGAAGTGGTCTTTTGTTTCAGGCTGATAGCTAGAATATTAATAATTGGATGATCGGGGGGCGGGGGCGGTGGGAGATATGATCTGCGGGAGTGTGGGAGCTCATCCTGAACCGTACCTTCGCCTCCAACTACCAAACATCTAGGTGACGGTAGCTGTTCAGCTTCTTCCTTGCTTCCTCTCGCTCTCTCTCTCGCTTATACACTCATCGTCTAAGGAATAGCTGCACCCAGAAGGAAGTGTGGGGTTGCAGTGCTGTTGGGAAGGAAGATAAAGGTGACCAGGATCAATAACTGATGATCAGTTTAGACTGATATGATCAATATTCATTGAGCTACACATACAGAAGTCTGTCTCTCGGTATGGTGTTGGGCCGCCGTGTTTGCTAACCCAACAAACCAGACGTCTCGGTATGGAGCTGTAGAGGTTCCTAATGGTGACCTGTGATAATCCATCCCGTGTAGCTTGAACATCCTCACACAGTTCCTGCAGATGGTGCGGTAGGGGTGGAGGTAGAGTGGCACCAGGCCTTCTGGGCGTGTGACAACAAACCGTTCATCTTGGTGCTGATCACGGTGCCTCCACACACGGATTCGTTGGGTCGTCTCCACCAAGACAAAAGTGGGACTCGTCACTGTTGATGACTCGTTGAGTCACTCCATGACAGTCTGGTTCAACACCACTGCAGTCTTCGGTGACGTTGACGTAGTGATGAGGGTTCTGCATGGTGCAGCCGCCTACCAGTGGTGCTGGCACTAACAGGGTGACTCCTGGAGGACATCACTGCTAGCTGGATGTCCGCAATCGTGGCTGTTGGGTCAGTCAGGTACAGCGATGAGGCCCGTCCTTGCTTACGTCCATGCCTGGCCGCATGTTTCATTCCTGTGAGTTGCTTCCTTCTGGGTGCAGCTAACACTCTTTTGACGATGAGTGTAAGAACCCAGCCTTAACCATGAACACTAAAAGGCAGGTATAATGCCTGTCTGAAGACTCTGTACGGCTTTGTACCGGAGGGATTGCTATAGCTGCCTGGTGCTCTAGAGTCCGGTGTCAGATAGCTACACCATTCAGGAGAGCGCTGGTGCTTTCAGGCTTCATTGTGTGGAGGACTATATGTATAGTGCAGACGGCCTCCAGCTTTTCTGTGTGCTTCTTATGGAACGTCCTTGAGACTCTAGTGCACCAAAGACTTGCGCTGCGTTTCGTCTTTTCATCCGCTCCCTTCGAGTGTCATCTGAGCATCTCTCTGACGTTTTGACGCTCCTGAAGGTGATGAGAAGAATGAAGGGAAAACTGTTGCACTCATTTCCTTTTATGACCTTATTTGTTTTAGAGTCACACTGTTTTTCTCTTTCTCTCTCTCTCTCTCGCGCTCTCTCTCTCTCTATCTCTCTCTCTCTATCTCTCTCTCGCTCTGACTTTCTCTCTTTCTCCCTCTCTCTCTCTCTCTCTCTCTCTCTCTCTCTCTCTCTATCTCTCTCTCGCTCTGACTTTCTCTCTTGCTCCCTCCCTCTCTCTCTCTCTCTCTCTCTCTCGCTCTGACTTTCTCTCTTTCTCCCTCTCTCTCGCTCTCTCTTCTCTCTTACTGTCTGTCTCTTCTCTCGCTATCTCTCTCTCTCTCTCTCCTCTCTCTCTCTCTCTGATCTCTCTCTCTTCTCCCTCTCTCTCGGCTCTCTCTCTCTCTCTCTCTTCTCTCTCTCTCTCTACTGTCTCTCTTTTTGAACTATCTCTTTCTCCCTCTCTCTCTCTCTCTCTCTCTCTCTCTCTCTCTCTCTCTCTCTCTCTCTCTCTCTCTTTCTCTCTCTCTCTCTTTCTCTCTCTCTCTTTCTTTCTCTCTCTCTCTCTCTTACTGTCTTTCTCTCTTACTGTCTGTCTTTCTCTCTATCTCTCTCTCCCTCTCTCTCTCTCTCTCTCTCTCTCTCTCTCTCTCTCTCTCTCTCTCTCTCTCTCTCTCTTTCTCTCTCTCTCTCTCTTACTGTCTGTCTTTCTCTCTCTCTCTCTCTCTCTCTCTCTTTCTTTCTCTCTCTCTCTCTCTTACTGTCTTTCTCTCTTACTGTCTGTCTTTCTGTCTCTCTCCCTCTCTCCCTCTCTGTCTCTCTCTCGCTCTCTCTCTCTCTCTCTCTCTCTCTTACTGTCTGTCTTTCTGTCTCTCTCCCTCTCTCCCTCTCTCTCTCTCTCTCTCTCTCTCTCTCTCTCTCTCTTACTGTCTGTCTTTCTCTCTCTCTCTCTTACTGTCTGTCTCTCTCTCTCTCGCTCTCTCACACACACATTCAGATCGTAAGCTTTAATGCAAAACACAAGCTGGCAGCTCCATTATTCCAAACACGGGGCTCCTGTGATATTGCAGGTTGTTGTATCGCTGATGCGGCGTGGCACCAGATGTCCGCGCAGCTCTAACATCGCCATTCGATATTTGTTCATTAGCATGCTGCAAATTTGCCTTCACGCCGCACAAATAAACGCCTCTCTTTCTTTCCCGTCGCCTGCCGCTCCCAAAGGAAGCCGGGCGACAAGGCACCGGTCCCGCCGTGGAAAGGCGCTGCGCGGAGGAGCATGTGCTTTACTGTGAGAGATCAGAGAGAAACCATTATTTCTCTAACTTTGATGTGGGGAAAGAAGGGAGAAAGGGAGGGAGAGAGGGAGGGTGGGAGGGAGAGGGGAGAAGAGAAACAGCCTCTTTGGCTCAATCGCACTCTTGCTTCTCACCTTTGCTCAAAGTAAATCATTTGTATGCGCCGAAAAAGAAAATTAGCGCAGGAAGATAATCAAGAGATTGCCGCGCTCCCAGATGGTGTCTTTTCGTGCTCCCGCCATCCGCTGAAGAGCCACTTTCTCTTTTCCTTTTTCTACACCACCACCGCCCCCCCACACACACCCCGCATCCATCCACCACCCCCCCCCACACTCCCAACAGCCCCATTTTTATTCATATCCTTTTACACTGATGGCACTATCATTAGAGGCAATCTACCTGAACAATAAAAGTCATTTTGCCTGCCTTTATTAGATAAGACCTTCCCGGCTGCGAGACGCCGGCAGCTGAGGGCTAATTGTCCGTGTCAGAGCAAACAAAGCCGCCATGTGTATTTGTTGTGCGCCGCCGATGTCGTCTTTGTGTCCTGTCGCTTCCCTCCCACTATCGGCCCCCGATCCGCCGCTTCATGCAGATTGCAACAGGAAGCCGCCATTGTGGGTCGCTGGCAAGGCCCAAGGCTCTTGGATGGAGCTTCAGTGGCGTGCAAGGAGCAAGGGGGTGGGGGGGGTAGCGAGGAGGTGGTGGTGTTGTTCTCTAACCCCTTCCCTCCTCATCCGTTTAACTAATGGAGGAGATTGTGGCGAAGCCTTTTGTAAAGGTCGGCGCTTGTTTGTTATTAAAGATTCTAATTAGAAAGAGGAGAGGAAGCCGGGGAAGCTTGTCTAATTAGCGAGGAGCACGGAACCCACTTTGAAACTCAAGGGCGACGGGCTATTTGCATGCACGTTGAAAGTGGATTAAATAGAAGAAGAAGGAGGAAAAAATCTCGCTCACCCTCTTTTTCCCCTCGCTTTTTTAATGTTTGGTCCTCGGCCCGCACATATTAAAGCTCCAGCTGAATTCAGGGACGGGATATATCATACCGAGTGAGATAGTCGGGTATGTTTGTCCATGAACGGCTTTTGGGATGTATCCGTATCGGCAAGAGAGGGAAAACGCGTATAGTGCGGGTCCTGAGAGTGGGGTGGTTCACCCCGGGTTTGGGGGCTGGTGAACGGGTTTACGGTGGCATCCGATGAGCTTTATCCCCCTGTGGTGTTTCCCACCGGACTGCATGTGGGCATGGCCAAAGACCATAAGTAGCTGAATCTGCAGGTGTGTTGAAGTGTAGGGTCATACAGGTCTACCAGTGGTGGCTAAAATCTCAGTCTACCAGTGGTGGCTAAAATCTCAGTCTACCAGTGGTGGCTAAAATCTCAGTCTACCAGTGGTGGCTCAAATCTTGGTCTACCAGTGGTGGCTAAAATCTCGGTCTACCAGTGGTGGCTAAAATCTCAGTCTACCAGCGGTGGCTAAAATCTCGGTCTACCAGTGGTGGCTAAAATCCCGGTCTACCAGTTGTGGCTAAAATCTCGGTCTACCAGTGGTGGCTAAAATCTCGGTCTACCAGTGGTGGCTAAAATCCCCGTCTACCAGTGGTGGCTAAAATCCCCGTCTACCAGTGGTGGCTAAAATCCCGGTCTATCTACCCCGTTGTGGCTAAAAATCTTGGTATACCAGTGTTGGCTCAAAATCTCGGTCTAAACCAGCGGTGGACTAAAATCTACGGTACTACCGAGACAGGTGAAAGCTGAATTCTTCCGGTCACTCAGCGGTGGCTAAAAACTCGGTCTACCAGTGGTGGCTAAAATCTAGGTCTATACAGCGGAAGTGGCTAAAATCTCCGGTCTATCCAGTGGTGGCTAAAATCTCGGTTCTACCAGTGGTGGCTGGTAAAATCTGGGCATCCCAGCGGGTGGCTAAAATCTCGGGTATACCGGAATGCGTGGCTAAAATCCTCGGTGCTAACCAAGCGGTGCCTGAAATCTCGGTCTACCAGTGGTGGCTGAAATCTCGTCTACCAAGCGTGGCTGAAATCTCGGTCCTACCCAGCGGTGGCTAAACATCTCGGTCTACCAGGTGGTGGCTAAAATATCTCGCGTCCTACCAGTGGTGGCTAAAATCTCGGTCTACCAGTGGTGGCTAAAATCCCCGTCTACCAGTGGTGGCTAAAATCCCCGTCTACCAGTGGTGGCTAAAATCCCGGTCTACCAGTGGTGGCTAAAATCTTGGTCTACCAGTGGTGGCTAAAATCTCGGTCTACCAGCGGTGACTAAAATCTCGGTCTACCAGCGGTGGCTGAAATCTCGGTCTACCAGCGGTGGCTAAAATCTCGGTCTACCAGTGGTGGCTAAAATCTCTGTCTACCAGCGGTGGCTAAAATCTCGGTCTACCAGCGGTGGCTAAAATCTCGGTCTACCAGTGGTGGCTAAAATCTCGGTCCTCATCCAGCGGTTTTGGGGGTCTACCAGTGGTGGGGGGGGGGGACTAAAAAAAATCCCGTCTACCAGTGGTGGCTAAAATCTCGGTCTACCAGCGGTGGCTAAAATCTCGGTCTACCAGCGGTGGCTGAAATCTCGGTCTACCAGTGGTGGCTGAAATCTCGGTCTACCAGCGGTGGCTGAAATCTCGGTCTACCAGCGGTGGCTAAAATCTCGGTCTACCAGTGGTGGCTAAAATCTCGGTCTACCAGCGGTGGCTAAAATCTCGGTCTACCAGTGGTGGCTAAAATCCCGGTCTACCAGTGGTGGCTAAAATCTCGGTCTACCAGTGGTGGCTAAAATCCCGGTCTACCAGTGGTGGCTAAAATCTCGGCCTACCAGTGGTGACTAAAATCTCGGTCTACCAGTGGTGACTAAAATCTCGGTCTACCAGAAACTCCCCTCGGAATTGTGCCAGGGAAGGCATCCACCAATTCTTTGATCCAGGAGTGTCTGAACATAAATCTGGTCTACATCCAGAAACTCGTCCAGGACATGCCAAATCCGGTCACAGCTGTGGGGGTATTACACAGTATTAGGTGTGTGTCCCCCTGTGGTGTTTCCCACCGGAGTGGCTAAGACACTTCTCGTTCCTCCTGTAGGAGATCTCTCTCCAGTGAACTGAAGGTAGCCCGACTTGACCCAGTCTCTTGCTCGCTGCACTGTGATTTCCGACATCGCCTCCTCAGTGAAGGCTACTCAGAAGGATGGCTGTCGGGGTGGAATGTCCATCAAATAAAGCGGAAGTGACATATTTTACATCCACACTGTGGACATTACTGAATGAGAGGATGGACCACACATCCATGTGATCGGACGATCAGTAATAGAAAATATCCATCTACATTCTCCCGGTTTTTCCTATTTCGGGACTAACAGCTCTCGCACAGTGTGCCCTGTCCTATTAGATATTATCAAGGTGGACAGTGAACTGAGAAGTTTGAAGTGTGCTAAGGAGCTGATGGGAGCCTTTGCGTGTGTGTGCATGGAGGAGCAGCCTGTGCCGGAGGGGAGATGGGGCAGTGATGGTGTTTTAAGGACATGCAGCTGTGCGGCGCCGAGTGCGTGTGGGCATGCCAGCTGCCTGATGGAGGCACGTGAAAGGGGCGCAGTGACAGACAATGGGACGAGGCGTGTAGGATTTGTGTGTGTGCAGGTGCGGGACTCGGTGAGTCAGCAGCAGGAGCTGCAGTGGGCAGTGCAGTCTCCGAAGCTGCTGCAGTCCTATCAGAGATGAGTCATTAGGAGAGCGGGACCGTCTCTCTGCCCCCTGCCTGCAGCGGGATTAGGGACAGAGTGTCACTCAGTGACATAGTAGGAGAACAAGAGGTGTGTTTTTCCGCCGTGTGGCAGTGCAGGACGGCACGGTGCCGTTCCTAAATCGAACCAAGAACTATCCGTACCCCGGTGGAGTATCTGAGTCCTTCCACATCCTGAAAAAGGACGCCCGGAATAAATGACTAAACGAAGTACATCAAAGGGACGAGCGGCATCCAGAGCGAAAGCCAGAGCAGTGCTAGTTCATTACTGGACGCATGTCAGTAGTTGTTGTCCAAAATTCAGACATATGCAGAAGCTTCTGGATCATTTCTATTCGTGCATAGGAGTGACTGCATGTGGGCGTGGCCAAAAACCATAGTGTGAAGGAAGTAGCTGAATCTGCAGGTGTATGGAAGTGTAGGGTCATACAGGTCTACCAGCAGTGGCTAAAATCTCGGTCTACCAGCAGTGGCTAAAATCTCGGTCTACCAGTGGTGGCTAAAATCTCGGTCTACCAGCAGTGGCTAAAATCTCGGTCTACCAGTGGTGGCTAAAATCTCGGTCTACCAGTGGTGGCTAAAATCTCGGTCTACCAGTGGTGGCTAAAATCTCGGTCTACCAGTGGTGGCTAAAATCTCGGTCTACCAGCGGTGGCTAAAATCTCGGTCTACCAGTGGTGGCTAAAATCTCGGTCTACCAGTGGTGGCTAAAATCTCGGTCTACCAGTGGTGGCTAAAATCTCGGTCTACCAGTGGTGGCTAAAATCTCAGTCTACCAGTGGTGGCTAAAATCTCGGTCTACCAGCGGTGGCTAAAATCTCGCGGTCTACCAGTGGTGGCTAAAATCTCGGTCTACCAGTGGTGGCTAAAATCTCGGTCTACCAGTGGTGGCTAAAATCTCGGTCTACCAGTGGTGGCTAAAATCTCTGTCTACCAGTGGTGGCTAAAATCCCAGTCTACCAGCGGTGGCTAAAATCCCAGTCTACCAGAAACTCCCCTCAGAATTGTGCCAGGGAAGGCATCCACCAAATCTTCAGGAGTGTCTGAACATAAATCTGGTCTACATCCAGAAACTTGTCCAGGACATGCCAAATCCGGTCACAGCTGTGGGGGTATTACATGGTATCAGGTGTGTGTCAGTCACAGGTGACTACATACATATACATCCAGCTCTGTAAATAAATAAGAGCCCACTCCAGTTTCTTCTTACATCAGCATCTCCACATGTACAGCAGGTTCTCAGTGAGGAACCGAAGGTTGGGTTCTAGCTTTACTGGCAGATACAGTGAGCGTCTGGTTCGTAAGAACAAGGTCCAGCAGCCAACACACAGGACAACACAGCTACAGACTGGCAGAGGGCCAAAAACCCACTCTCTTCTGACCGTGATGAGCGCCACCTCATTCCAATGTCCCTTACCCACCGTAATAAGATGACCTCGAGTGCACCTACAGAGAGACTGGCGAGCCGAGCTGTGGTGGCTGGGGGTGAAAAGCGCACAGCGAGCATGGGTTCTAAAAAAACAGGCTTCTGAGGAGGTCATTAGTGATTTATTCTGAAATAAACAAAGATCTAATACAATATCTGATCTCTCGGAGGATTGGGAGGACATAGGTTTGTCCAGTATGTGTAGAGAAATCAAACAGAAACTGAGGGATTCTGGGCTCCAACACAAACCCAGAACCTGTAACACCTAGAGACACTGATTCACATTCTGAGGTGGTCTAACTATCAGTGCTGTCATATAATAATCGTCACTGTTCACCAAAGAAAAAACATGTATCTCCATTTTTGTTGATTTTAACTTTTATGCCTCATTTGATCACATGAGCTACTCTTTACACTGTGTGGAAATTTCATGAAGAATGGACCAACAGAAATGGCCTAAAACTGCTTGGAAAGATGTCTGGTTCCATTGACTTCCATTCAAATGAATGAGGTTTTTGGCCTCTCCTGTAAAGTTGCCATTTTGGAGATACCTGTTTTTCTTTGGACAGCGATGATATGTATATATATATATTTTTTTTTTTCATTTCTGAAAACCTGCAGGAAAAGCATGCCAGGTAACTCCTCGTGCAGCTACTTGAGAGAAAGCCTTGAGTGTTCAGAGGTGAGCTGCTTAGAAGACCTGAAGATACTGTGCGTTGGTTCACAGGGTTAGCAATGAAGCTCCCTCTATTAGAAGGTCTGTCCAAACTTGTGTCAGCTGCTGTGTACATATGAAGACAGCTCAGGATAAAAGCCAAACATGAGCGGGAGAAGTGAAGGGACCTTTACACGCTCCTCATTTCAGCCCTGTCTCCTGTGCTCATGTCATCCAGGCTGCGTTCCTCCGCGGCCCCTAACAGAGATGTAAATAAAACCAGCTATCGTGCAGCACTGTCCGATTTCCGAGCTATACGTTCCAGTAAGTAGGCAGCACGAGCCCCGTGCCATTCAACCAGCCGCTTACTGTAATTTAAAGCGGGCGTGCTGCCCGCAAGCCACTGAGGACGGAAGAGGGGGAAGGTGCGACGGCGCTGGCGGAGGACCTGTTCTGCCCGCTAGATTGCACTTGGCAGTTGCTGACAGTATAATCAGCGCTGGCTAGGTGAGCCGTGGCTAGGCCTTCTCTTTTTTTGCTTAGGGACCCCAAATGAAAAACAAATACGCCCTGGGGGGCCCCCGGGATGAAAGGCCTGCGCTGCCAATCTCGCTCCTGCCTTGAGTGGATTAACTCCTGCGCTGGAAAGAGGTGCGAGAGGCACCAATGGCTTTTAATAGGCCTCTTTATACACAGCCCCGTGCCTCAGATTACGGGGACGAGCTATAAATGTCAATGCAGCCCGCGCTAGTCAATGACACTTTCTGAAGCGTTGCTAATCTGCCATCTGGGTGAAAGGGAGGTGTCTTTGTGAGTCCGGGCCAAGACGCAAAAGGAGCCCAGTTCTTTGTGCTGTGGATCCTCCCTGATGTTTATGCCCAGTAAACATGAATGTGGCCGTTCTCGGATCGTGCGCAGAGGCAAACGCCAAGGCTCGGGGTGCTTAGCCGTATCTCGGAGAATAGAGAGGTTGGAAATCAATTATTGATGTTTTGTGTGAAGTCAAGTTTCATTCTCCTAAGAAAGAAAGAACGCAGATTCCTAAAAAAGGGCTATTAAAGAACGTATTGTGCGAACAAGACCAGTTGTGCTCAAAGACGGTACTGTCTCTCCCTGATCCCTCAAGTTAACGTGAGCTCCATTCACTCAGTCTTAGTTAGTCTCAACGAGGTTCCTCCTCGACTGGCTGTGGCTGTTTCTGTAATGTGCAGTGGCAGGTAGCCCATGGGCTCTTCTCGCACACCTACTACAGGACCAGTCAAACTTTGAACTTGCCTATGCAAGTTTAAATGAACAGCGTCCAAACTTCGAAAGAGCACCCACAGAATTAGGCGATGAGAACTGTGTCAGAGAAGTAGACCCCCCAGCGTTCATGCTAGCTTTACACACTCATGGCTATTCGAGCTCTCCCAGTTTCATGAGGAGCCACCTGAGGTGCCTGAAGACGGCAAACGTTTCCTGAGAGCTTGTTGGCTGTCAAAACAATGGTTGCACCCAGAAGGAACCAACCAACAGGCATCGTGAGACATGCGAATGATCCCAGTTTCAGGCTCAGCTGTGCATTTGATGTGAGCAGGGACGGGCCGGATCGCTGTACCTGACTGGCCCAACAGCCACAATTGAGATTGCCCTCCATGAGTCATCCTGTTAGTGCCAGCACCATTGGCAGACGGTTGCACAACCCCGGACTACATGCACACAGACCGTTCCAGCGGCCACCCTTAACACCACGTCACCGTCACCAAAGACTGCAATGGTGTCGTACCAGACTGTCCTGCAGTGACTCAGAATGGCAGCGGGTCATCTTCAGTGACGAGTCCCGCTTTAGTCTTGGTGGAGACGACCAACGAATCCGTGTGTGGAGGCACCGTGGTCAGCACCAAGATGGTGTCACTCCACCTCCACCCCTACCGCACCATCTGCAGGAACTGTGTGAGGATATTCAAGCTGCATGGGATGGATTATCACAGGACACCATTAGGAACCTCTACAGCTCCATACCGAGACGTCTGGCATGTTGGGTTAGCAAACACGGTAACCCAAGACCGTACTGAGAGACAGACTTCTGTAGGTGTAGCTCAATATATATTCCCCATATCCGTCTACATGTATCATCATTTATTGATCCTGGTCACCTTTATCTTCCTTCCCAACAGCACCGCACTTCCACACCTCCTTCTGGGTGCAGCTATTCTTTTGATGATGAGTGTAAAAGTCAAACAAGTCAAAGTCATAAGCTATTAACTTCTTGTGTGTATCAGTCAGTCGATCAAGTCATGTGTTCATAGTGGCACATTACAGCCTCCAAGCACCCGGGTCCAAGCCCCTCGTTAGGAAGCCAACTGCAACAGAGGCAGGGAGAAACTCGCCAGGAGTCAGAGGTAGAAACCTCGAGAGGAGCCCAGGCTCCCCGGGTTGACACCATGAGATTCTCATCTTCGTCTTTCAGAACCGTTCTGATTGGTCCAGGTGGCATTGTAAAGTTAGAACCGTCTTATTGGTGGTTCTAAACAAACACCGTTAGCCATTTACGCTAAACATAAAGCTCTTCTAGCTGATGGAAAAAAGAACGATTCTATCAGGTCCGAACTTTTGACTGGTGCTGTACGTCACCCCTCATATCCACTAGCACAGTCCATGTCTGAAACTGAAAGCAGGTAGTTGGGTTTGGGTCCAGATAGCGCAAAGCTCGTCAGCTGCTGGCTACCATTCGTGTAGCACATGTAGCCGCCTGCAGCCACTCTCACCAGCACCATGCACCAACACACGGCTTGCCAACATGACTGTGTACCATGCAAAACTTTTTCCCCAAAATGACAGCGTCCCACTCCCCCCTCCCCTCCTCCTCCTTACCTTCCCCCCCTCCCCACTTCTCCCCCTCCTCCTCCTCCTCCTCCTCCACCCCTGTACTGTATCTCCCAGGCTTCCCCGATTACGGGTTTTATTCCGCGCCCAGTGACCAGCGGGGGGCACCCTGCTCCTTTGCGGACTATGGCTCCCTGGGCCCCCAGGCGGCTCAGATGCTGCAAAGCGAGCACGCCACGTCCGCCTGCAACTCGCCCCTGCAGCACCTGCACAGCCCGGATCAGTTTAAAAGCCCAGGTTTGTATGGCGCGTTTTCATGTCCTAGACCTTTCTGCTGCCTTCACGTTTGGTCTCTACCCTTTTATTTTCCCGTTTGTTTTCTTTTGTTTGTTGTTTGGTTTTTTTTTTTGTCTTCCCTCGATCACACATTGATGCATTAGCCGAGAGACACACCTCGTTTGTTCCTTTGTATGAACAGAGGCAAGGAGAGAAGTTCTACCAGACGTGATAAACAAGCACCTGCCTGAGATGCACTGCATGTGGGATTTTATTTATTCCTTCGTTTCTTTCATTCCTCTCTTTTAGAAGGCAGAGTCCTCTCCTTTGTGTGTGTAGATCCATTAGTTGTTTTTTTTTCCTCTTTTGTTTTGCTTTTTGTTTGTCTGGTTTTTGGTACGGAGGCACGTCCGTGCCCTCTGGATGCATGTACAAAGCACAAGCATGAGTAGAACGCGGCCAAAAGGGATGACGCAGCGCCGGCTAATGCTCGCTCTGTTCATTCAGTCACATCCTCCACCCCCGTACCTTCATCATAAGCACATACTTGTACATACCTATGCATCTCGGATCTGCTGGAGGAGCATGGTCCTTTGGAGGACTTGGCTTTTTGAGGATGTTGTGGGGTCCAGACTAGGCTGCATTGGAGGAGGGATAATGTATCCACTGCCTGGCTAATGACGGCCCTGTGCTGGTACAGCAGTTTCTACTTTGCAGAGTCTGTTTCCATTCAGGTTTTATCGGAGAGACTGTTTTATCCGGAACACTAAATCACAGTATGAAAACAAGCTAATTCCCTTCCTGTCACCTCGTGTTGCACGTCCAGTCGACTCTTGTCAACTCCTGGCGACGCTGCTGTGGTATAAACACACCCTCTCTTGGAACATCCGCACAGTATTATGTCTAACTGTGTTTGGCGTGAATTGAGGTTGAAGGTGGGTGACGTGCTGCATTCAGCTGGATTTTGCGTCAGTGCCCTACAGAAATGTTAAACACCGCCCCTCCCCCAACACCCTACCCCACAAAAACGCCAATGTGGTTCATGTGTAAGCTAAATATAAGCTAACCCACTGGCACTGTCTTTCTCAGTGTCCCTCCAAACCTTACTTTAACCCCCGTGTTGCCCACCATGATCCTGGAGATCTACCTCCTCCCTTCTCCTACCTGTTAGACAGAGATTAGAACCAACCTCTAAAAAAGTAGATCTCAGAGAAGAGGGTTGGTGACCACTGGTAACCCCAATGTACACACATTATCAAAAGAACAGCTGCACACAGAAGGAGGTGTGGGAGTGCAGTGCTGTTGGGAAAGAAGATGATGATGAATGTAGACTGATATGATCAATATTTATTGAGCTACACATACAGAAGTGTATGTAATGTCTCAGTATGGTGTTGGGCCGCCATGTTTGCTAATGCAACATCCCAGATGTCTCAGAATGTTCAGTATGGAGCTGTAGAGGTTCCTTATGGCGTCCTGTGATAATCCATCCCATGCAGCTTGAATATCCTCGCACAGTTTACTGCAGATGGTGCGGTAGGGGTGGAGGTGGAGTGACACCAGGCCTTCTGGACGTGTGACACGTGACAACAAACCGTTCCTCTTGGTGCTGACCATGGTGCGTCCACATGTGTTGGGTTCAGTGGTCGTCTCCGGCAAGACAAAAGCGGGACTCGTCACTGAAGACGACCCGCTGCCATTCTGAGTCACACCATGACAGTCTGGCACGACACCACTGCAGTCTTTGCAGTAGAGGTAGCGGTCCGCATGTAGTCCTGCATCGTGCAGCCATCTGCCAATGGTGCTGGCACCAACAGGATGTGGAATCGTGGATCGCTGAATGTCCGTGGCTGTTAGGTCAGTCAGGGACAGTGATAAGGCACCGTCCTTGCTTACGTCACTTGTGCAGCCGAGTGTGAAATTGGAATCATTGGCATGTCTTACGATGTCCAACCCACCCACCAAGTTTCATTGCTGCCGGTTGGTTCCTTCTGGGTGCAACTGGTCTTTTGACTAGTGTATGTGGGCTTACAGGTCAGCTCCTCAGTATTACAACACAGTTAGCTTACGTATTTAAGATTACCAACATAGTAAGCGTATGGTTTTGATATCACCCCGGCATTTGCTTTCGGCTATGTGGCTGTGAAATGGTACTGCATGCATGCACTTGGTCCGTTCCAGGCAGCTTCAGCAAAGTTCCAGTTGCAAAGTCATTAACGGTGAATATGACCCTTCTGTCTCCTAACCCCCCCAGCACAGTTACAGCTAGTCAAGCCTCATTGGCTCGCCATTTTCGGCAGCACCCTCACTGGGCCTGTTCGTCCCGGGCGTTGCAAGCTCTAAAGCGTGATGGCGCACCGCTAAAGTCTTGCATGGTGTCGCCCCGTCCATAGAGGGGTCCTGACGGCTGGGGCCGAGACGGCTCCAACCAGGTGTTGTGAGGCCTGCCAGGCGCTCCGCCTCGCCTCACCTCACCCGTCCCGCCTCATTTGCTTTGGCAGGCGACAAGGAAAGACATCTTAGCGCCCGTGCTTTACACTGCAGATTACACAGATCTCTCGGTTTGGACCCGGGCCCAGCCTGTGCAGATTTCGGCTCCAATGGCTCCCCGCGGAGCGAAGCCGGGCTTGCTAAGCCACGGGCTCCGAGCAGCACTAGCGCCGTACTGTACGACCACTGATATGGCTGTGGTCCTATATCACTGTAGTCAGATTTTTCCCAACTCGCAGCGTAGGACGGTGGCTACCCTGCCGCTGAGAGCATTTGGGACTTGTGCCCAGGTTTTGTTTTGCAGTGGTGACTGTCCTGCGCGGCTGCCAGAGGTCGTGTTGTTCTCTTTGCACTCATTCTGTTAAACCTGCCGTCTTTTCTCACCGTCTTCTGCTGGCTTTTTGCCAGCCTTTATCAGACAGACATAAATAACACTTCACCCTCCCACCCCACGCCTCCCCCAGCACCCCAGCAACCCCTCCGACAGCGGCTTCCGAGGCAGAAATGCGCATTTCTGTCTTAGTCTTTGCAATATATGACAGTAATACTGCTTTCAATATAGGTTGAGACACTGAGAGATAAAGTTCTATTGGATTAAGGCGATACTTGATATGAGGTCCTGTCAAACTGTCTCCTGTATCTCAGTTGCTGGGGCAACACAGACATAATCGATGCATTGTGGGTCTTTTAGGGGTCGTATCAAAGCACTTTATCGCATGACAGCCGGGATTCTGTGCCGCTTGTGTGCCTGTGTCTATGTGTACTGGTGTGAGAATCACATTATAATCCCCCCTGCCAAATCCACACCCCCCCTCCCCATAAATAAATAAATAAATAAATAAATAAATAAATAAATAAATAAATAAATAGCAGGTGAGGCCAAATACCTTGCTGAAACTCAGAGAACAAAACAGCACCGTGCCCTCGTCCCCCTGCAGAGCACTTCCACTTTGTCATCCTGCGGAAAGAGACAAAAGGGCCTCGTAAATTAACGGCGGAGCGTCGAGCGCCAGCGCAGGACACATGAGTCACCTGCAACCTTAAAAAAGAACCTGCTGTGTAATCCATTGGCCCGCTAGTTTAATTAGCATGGGTGCCGCTAAGCTACCAGTCAAAGCCAATAAGTGTAACTCATGTTTGCCTATTAAAGTTAATAGCAGGAGCAGTCTAGCCCCAGGGTTTAAGTTGAAACATAAATCCTTTTGCTCGCAGAGAGAGAGAGAGAAAGAGAGTGAGAGAGAAGGAAAAGGAAGAGGGAGAGCCCTGCGCTTTGCCTCAACAGAATCCACCAATTATAGGAAATGAGGATTACTGTTGAAACTGAAAATGGCTGTAATTGCTTAATAAGCAGGCCTATTAGGAAATGTGCTCTTCAGATAAGGCCAGTAAGGCGGCTCCTGAGAAAGGCCTGGAGTTAAGCACTGCCGTCACTCTCTCTCTCTCTCTCTCTCTCTCTCTCTCTCCCTCTCTACTTCTCTCTCATTAAGCAGCACCTAGTAGCCCAGGTACAGAAACTTGAACTGAAGAAGTGTCTTAGCTGCCCCAAGGCCCACTTGATAATAACTACCCAGCTTAGCCGCCCACTAGAAAGCCAAGATTAACTTTAATATACACGGTTTCATCAAGAAATGATGTCATGTGGTCTAAACGGAAGATGTTTAATTAGCCTGCTGCTGCTGTGACATATTAATGCACATATATTTATATTAATATACTTATTGTGGCACTAATATGGCTGTATATGCCGTTGTATATGCCATAGCCCACTAGAGGGGGCTTTATGGCCCACTGAGAAACCCTGGTCTATAGAAGATTCCATCCTATAATGACAAACGTGTTAGCCGCTGCTGTGAGGGTGGAGAAGCTGTATTGGTCATATACCCTATTTAATCTAATTACCATTTGCACACCATAGCTAATTTAGAGCCTTATGAACGTTCTCACTGGCGGGATACATGAGGTATAGCTGTTAGGTGATGTAGCTTTAGCGTTAGCGTGATGGTGAATTTGTTGATTAGCGTTTAGATTATTTTTCCCAAAAATTTGTAAAGGCATTATTCATATTTCAGTCCCTAAAATATAATTCCATCCAATCAAAATGTTTATACATGCATTTCTGCAGTGCTCCTCATGTGCTATGTGTGGTGCGCTATTAGCCGCCTGCTGTAGTCTTTATTTATGATGCTCCTTTCTTATTGGACTGTTGGACTGAACACTGCCCTCTGGTGGAGTGTGGACTCATGCACCACATGGTCTTTTAAAATGACAGCCATATACACTGCTACACAAATTACTCTTCAGATTGACTAACCTTTTAAGGGCAGTTCATGTGTTTGAAGGTCGTGGTGTCCTTCAGCGTAGCATCTCCAGCCTGAGCCTATTCCGTGGCAACGCACTTCTGGTTAGGCTGACTTTCTGACGCTCTGCCAGAAAGACTTAAAAGGCAAAAGTGATGGAAATCAATACCGTAATCCTCAATAAGGTGTCAGATTTAATCAGTTTAATGTTTTTACAGTTCTTAAGAAATAGAGAGTCTTTGGTTTGGGGCCCCATCCTCAGGCCCTAGTCTGATAGTGTTCAGACCCTCAGCAGGGACAGAGCCTACTTCCTGGACAGCAGTACTGGGACAAATCCGATGGTTAGGGGGAAGGAAGAAGGTGAATAGCCGCACAAATAGTTGCACCCAGAAGGAATCAGCTGACAGGAATGAAACGTAAGGACGGGCCTTATCACTGTACCTGACTGACCCAACAGCCACGATTACAGACACTCACTGAGCAGTGATGTCCTCCATAAGTCCTCCTATTAGTACCAGCACCATTGGTTGGCACTGCCAATTGGAGTGACCCAAAATGGCAGCGGGTCATCTTCAGTGAGGAGTCCTGCATTTGTCTTGGTGGAGACGACCAACAAATCCATGTGTGGAGACCGTGGTCAGCACTGTAACACGTCACACCTCCACCCCTACCACACAATCTGTAGGAACTGTGTGAGAATGTTGAAGCTGCATGGGATGGATTATCACAGGACACCATTAGGAACCTCTACAGCTCCATACCGAGATGTCTGGTATGTTGGGTTAGCAAACATGGCGGCCCGACACCATACTGAGAGACTTCTGTATGTGTAGCTCAATAAGTATTCCCCATATCAGTCTAAATGTATCATAGCACTGCGATCCCACACTTCCTTCTGGGTACAGCTATTGTTTTGATGATGAGAGTGTATGAATGGATGTATGTGTGTGTGTGTGTGTGTGTGCACTCTAAGATATCTATGCACACACCGTCTCTTTGATATTTGGAAGTGACGAACTGACTTAGTTTCTGGGCTCAACAGTACAGAACTGTCCACTCTCTCCAACGCGGCCCGTGACTCACAACTGAGAGTGCGGCATGTAGTCGTAGCAGTAGCGTCTCACACTGGGCCTTCCGGCTCCTGTTGTGACGATGGTAGTGGAGGCTTATTACAGAGTGCAGTGTGATGAATGAACAGCTACAGCATGCATGACGCAGCTGGAACACTTTGTCTAGCCGGTTTCATGAGTGACAGCGCAGGCTGACTCACGTGGCTTCCTATCAGCATTACTGGGATATCCTGAACATGTTACACGGTGTCCGAACTGCTGCCCGCTTGACCCGTCTGGCTTTACGTTTACGATGGCAAGCCGAATTAGTTGCTGTGGAAAGAAGCAGAGGAGGAACCCTTCCTGGCTTCGCTTGTTTTCTCTAGATTAGGTTGATTGGACTACAGGACAGGCAGAGAGGAAAACCAAACGGTGCCACCAAACGACTCGTTCCTATACCACGCCCCATGCACGTCCACAGAAGCAGCCTCGAAGCAGCGTTCACGTGTTTGTGACTGCATGTTGATGTCATCGTTTGCCTGCATGCCGGTCGCTCGTGCATGAGCCCCCCGTACAACACGCTAAGCGCAGCACACATGAGAATATGATGTTGGCTAATCACCTTCGGTGTCCCTCGCTACTAGTCAGAGATACAGATATTAAATAGATATTGTTCTAATGCAAGTTTAATGATGTTCTTCATGCAATCCACAATACCATCCTGAAAGCTCTGGCTATTAGCAATTAAAGTGTATGAATGGAATAGCGTTTCATGTAATTAGTCAGCGTTTCAGTGCCACTCTCTTCGCTGGTATGGCTTTTATTATTTGGCTCTACCGTTCCCAGTCCTTCAATATTTTGAAATTAATATAGACTTCCACGTCCAATATCATATTCTCTCCCACATATATTGTGTTCGTGTCAATCTCCAGGCGGTCGAAATTTGTTTAGCCGTCATCGCGCATCGTGCTTGACATGACCCTGAGGATTTCCAGCTCCACCACTTTCTCCGTCTGTGTGTGTGTGTTCTGTAGGCGCTAACCCTCCTCGGCCTGGAGGCTTCCCTGGTGCCAACAGTCCAGGGCCTGTAGCTGATTTGTATGGCCCGACCAGTCAGGACTCAGCTGTGGGGAACTACATCAGTGCTGCTAGCCCCCAGCCTGGCTCCGGCTTCAGCCACAGCATCGCTGTAAGTATCGCAACTGCACTTCGCCAACTGCACCCTACTCACCTGTCAATAACCTGTTCCTGGGGTCACTTACAGGATTAGTTCGGCAGGTTCAGCACTATCTGTAGACTCTCCCCTCCCGGATCATCACAGACAATGATTGTGACGCCTTTCCCTGTTTCCCGAACCTGTGACTGACTTGTTGGTTTACAGAATGAAGCTCAGATGCAGCTCAGTATTTCAGCTGGGCTCCGGATGTCTGCCTAGACAGTATGTGACTTTGGATTAAGTAAATGGCCATATGCATATAATCCGGCTCTAAAATAAAAAAGAACTGGTCTTTGGGGAGCTAATGAGTGGTTTGATGAGCTCGTGAATAATTTGCAGGGTTTACAGTGTGGCACCGAAGACCACCCAGAAGGACCATGCCGAAGCAGACTGTTAACATCCCCACCAACAATAAACGAAACAATTTTTTTTATTTGGCTGCGGCAATAATAATAAAGCACATGGTCAATTTTAATTACATTAGCTTAGCATAAAAACTTTAGCATTCAAAAATTACAGTTTGGTAATGCCTGTTTTTCTTTTAATTGGCCCTTGATTTTTTTTTTTAATCAACCCTTATTAGTTATATAATTCTGTATGCTGATAAAACCATGATGGTTGGTGTAGCTCAGCAGATAACACCACTACCCGTCAGGGAGCCACCACCACATGTGGGAGACTGGGGTTCGAATCCCGGTCTGGGTGGCTGTGCTACACCAATAAGAGTCCTCGGGCAAGACTCCTAACACTACATTGGCCCACCTGTAATATGATTAACCATGTAAGCTAAATCAGCTAAATGCTGTAAATGTAAAATAAGCTTACCTTCAAAAATCTCACCTAAATAATCCACGTGTGTGGAGTGATTTGCTTGTCTTCTCAGGGGATGAGAATAGTAAAGATAGATCTGTTGATGTTGTTAGTGGAAGTTATTAGCCTAATGTACATCTGCCGATTGGTAGAGAAGGCACAATTAGGTTGACTTAAGTTGAAAACCTTTTTCTTTAAGATGTACTCACACAAAAGATATAGTGACGTCAAAGTTGTTGCATAAACTGAAATAATTATGTTCATTAAAACCTCCAAAATTATAATGTGCTAATAAAATATGCTTACCTTCAAAAATCCCACCAACAACAATCCACATGTTTTTGTTGTTTGTTATGGATGAGAACCGTAAAGGTGTATCTATTGAAAGTCTCAGTGGTTTTTGTGGATGTTGTGGATGTACAGCTGCCGATTGGTAGAGATGGCACAATCAGGTGGAGCTAAGTTCAACACCTTCTTGATTAAGATATAGTGACTCAGAAAATATATAGTGACTCTAAACTTCCTCTCTTGATGCCCTCTAGTTTACATAGATTGACAGGTCAAAGGACGAGGGGGATGATGTGAAAACTCATCAAATGAACAAATGAACACAACCCCCACAAAAAAGATATGAATAACGACCTTGGTGACAGCATTCAGCAACTGCCCTTTGGCTTCTACATATTTGGTATTTTTGTACAGGGAAATGTGTGACCATTATTGTCTGTAATCGAGCGTAAGCCAAAGATGAAAATGAAGGAATTCCTTTAATGAGCAACATTAATGAGACTCAACCTAATACAGTGTACTCCTGTAGAGAGCAACTGTCTCTTTATCTCTTTTTGTCTGTCTTTGTTTCATTCTGTCCCCCTATTCCCAACTCATTTTCAATCCCAGACAGATTTGATTACTCTTGCCTTGCAGCTGAGAAGTCGGTTTGATTGTGTCTTCTCTGTATGACTCACTTAAAGGCAGGCACTTTATTGTCAATGCAGCAATTTAGAAAAGAGGGTCTCAATCGGACTATACGCAGAATTAGTGCCGCTCTGAGCGTGCAGGGGGAAAAAAGCACTCGTGCTGATGAATCAAGAGCCTCCGAAATCCTGAAATCCATCGGAAAACCGCGACTGAACTTTGAGAGGGGGGAAAAGGAGCATCACAAACAACTTGGCAGAAGAAGAAGGGGGAAAAAAACGCAGACTGGTATGATTGGAAATGAGCAAATTGTCAAATTCAAATGTCCCCGTAACAAGCAGATGCTTTTGACACCATATCCAAACAAAAGCACGGCGCGGCACAAAAGTTGCTTTAATTGGCTTTTTGCTGGCAGAGCGCGGATTCCGTCTCTGAATGTCACAGATGTCAGGTCGCATTTCGGAATGGCTGCGGCTCTCAATTTGGAAAAAGAAAGGATGCATTTGTAATGAAGTGCCAAATTGAAATTCAATTATTCACACGCTCATTCTCGCACAAATACATCTCTTAACCAGCTCCGTGGCAGAGATGCGCTTTATGACAAGGTGTGCCGGGGCCATAGTCAGCCCCCGGGCCCCTTCTCCTCCCCACCCTGGCTGCCTTTGTGAACCGAGCAGCCTCTTTGTCGAGCGCTTTTGTGCTTGCCGAACAATGCGTCTTATAATACAGTTATCAAGACATTATCCTTGGATCCATGGATCGTTTTGCATCAAGGCTAGAAACGCTGCGCCTGTTCTTCGCTCGTGTTGGGCTCGCTTTATTCGTGTTGAGAAAGTTAGCCCATGGTTAAAGACTCAAGAGAGCGGACCACTCTGGCTTGTATTTTAGTTAAACAGCCGCGGCTCTCCAAAATGGAAATGCGCGCCACGCATCCATAGCCTTATTTATGGGCATTAGCGTTAACGGGGACGCATCTGGACGCAAATTTGCTCGGCGATGAGAGATTAATGTGGAGTGGTGCTGTTTCAGGTTGAGTTAGTTCCTCTCGGGGTGATGTGAGTAACTGAGGCTGGGCCCAGAGCCTGGATGCTCCGGAGTCCGGCGCTGCGGCGGATAATGTCTCCGAGCAGCACATTAACACGGGAAATGACGCGGAACGCAAAATGCTCCTCTCCGTTTATTTCCGCGACACGTGTCAACAATTAGCCATACCGCGGAACTGTGGGCGCCGCAACCCGCCGGGTGACTCCGCAGTGGCTGCTTTATTACTCTTTATTAGTGTTACTCATATCTGGCCCTGGAGGTCCGCAGCACTGCCGAGTTTAGTGTTTTCCCTGCTCCAGCGCACCTGATTCAGCCGGCGAAGGGCTTCGTAATTAGCCGATGAGATGAATCAGCTGTGCTAGACTGGGGAGGCGGCACTGCGGCCTTCCAGGCCCACATCTGAGCAACGCTACTGTCGTACACATGCAGCCGGAATGAAGTGGAATGATAAAGGCTCTTGTACTCCACGGAGACAAATGTTAGTGGGAGTACGGAGGGAAAATCTTTCCTCCAAGCCTGCTTGATTAGAGAGCCTGAAGCGCCCTGCCGTAGCAGACTTTGATTTATTCGTATGGATTAAACTCGGGATGTCTTTCTGAAGCGCGTCGCTCACGAGCACAATGGGCTGATGACAGGCCCGATAAGAGGCAGTGTTTTTAAGAAAGACGTGTTGACAGTTTGCCGTTTTGCCCCCTAAATCTGACGCGTGGGCGGCTCGGCTCACAAACGCAATCAGGGAATCAGACAGTGTTGAGGATTTGCATATGGAGGAGGGAGATTGATCAGCTCGAGAGAGCCAGGAGACGAGGGTGGACGTTTCTTCGCCTTTCTTACTTTTTTTGGAGGGGTTGAAGTGGTGGAGACACGTGTTCGGAATCTTTTAATAGCGCTCCTGATAGCCTGATCGAGAGCCACGAGGGCGACTTCGAGCACATGTCTGTATCATAACCAAGTGGCTACTGATAGAGGACTAGCATAACTATGCTAGCATTCTATGGGTTGCAAACTGACCTAGCTAACTGGTAACTTAACTAAAAGGCCCCTGTTAGCAGCATGAAACTAGGCTAATAAGAATGGCTAACGCTGCATTCACACTAGCAGGCAACAAGTCACGTACGTCACCCCAAGTTTGTCTCTTGAGGTTGTGATGGCTGCTTGTGTTATTGCGCGTGGGTTTTAAATTTGAGGCTAGCTTTACTGCTCAGTTAGCATGCTGGCTAACATGCTGTAACGCTCCATTGAGTGACTTAACTCTAGGATGGCCATGCATCCGGCTTTAGGCCGACCAGTCCGAGTTTTAACTCCCACTCCGCCTGTTAGTCCTCTTTTCGGGAAGAACTATTTAAAATGTTAACTCACCAACAATATTATGTGGGCCATAGGCTCACGTCCGTGTCAAAAGACATGCCTTGCATTTAATTGGTTTACCAAGGTCATGTGACACCAGCTCTCTAATTCCTAGTCATTTAGTAAACTCATGAATGTCATCCATTCCTCCCAATTAAACGAGTAAAACAGTCATGTATGTGTTATATAGGTTAGGTTATGATTTCTGTTCTGGTATCGTGCCCATCCCCTGCCCCTCCACCATTGATATCCTCTTTGTCGGGGTTATGAAAGTGGCCACCCAACCCATATTCTCAAAGACAGCAACAATATCCGCTACTTTCTTTCATGCTTCGTCAACATTTTCCATGTTCAGCTCCAAATTGTTGAAAGCAGGAACAAAATGGCGGTAGGAACAGAAAGTACAGTGAGTAGAAACTAGCAGACCCCCGTATCTACTATTTTGTCACTTGTTGCTAATTGCGACTACAAATTGCATAGGAATTCCTATAGGAAATGACTGGCCGCTAGCGTGAACGTAGGGTAACAGTATGATACAAGCCAGGGGAACCAGTTAGCGCGGCTAATCAGCTATGCAAACCAAGGAGCCAGTTAGCATTGACTGAATTGCGAAATGCTAACTAGGATTTTCGTGGGTGGGCGTGGGGGGGTGGGGAGTTTTATTTGAAAAAGCATCCCACGTGCCTGCCTTTAACATGAAGTTGGCTGCTGTATAAGTGACCTTTGTACCCCCGGTAGTATTCTCTTAGCCCAGCGCAGCTAGCAGTCCATCATAACAGCTTAGCTAAGCTACCATGAGGTTTATATTTAGCAGCAGCTGCTAGCCTAAACGATATAGATGTAGAATATCTACGTCACTGTCAGACTAATGCTTATTATGATTCTGCAGATAGAAGATAAAGTTGATCTAACTTTTTTTTTCCATGTAGATGAAAGTGTTCCCTGTTCATGAGACCCCAGATCAGTGTTTGTGATGTACTGTTCAGTGCCACCTGATTCATGCTGACAGAACAATCCTGTGGATCAAAATGTACTCACGTTTCTCTCCTCCTGCAGATGCCTACTAACAGACACACTAACTCTATACTTTTAGGGTCCCTTGATTGCGACAGCTTTTACAAATGGATACCATTGAAACCTAACAGGTGGTCGGTTGCCATCTCAGTGGAGGTATTACGTTTCCATTATATTGCTCAATGGTCCTTTCTATCCATCTCTATGTCTGTCTTTATGGACTTATTTCATCCTTAATCTCTGCTCCACCTGTTCTCGCTTTTATGGAACTATTGCCCCACATCTTTCAGCACGAACGCTAGGCTGACAGTGAAATGCATGAAATGGCAAAACGCAGTCATTCTCTTCAACCTGCAAATCTTTCTCTCTGCGCCTTTGTTCGTTACCCATATACGCCAAACCTTTCATTTGCAATATCATGCACTTCATTTGTTCATAGCTTGAAGCGAGCAGAGAGTTTATTCCACTCTGTGGGCTCACACAAGACAACGCTGTTGCTTTCTCCTATAGGTTCCCTATTAGGGGTCATTTCTCCGTGTCTCTATTTTTTTTTTTTGCTGGCTGGTTCCGCATAAGTAATCAGCCTGCCAGGAGATCCTCATATCTGTGGATGCCAGAAAGCAATATGCAGAATACTTATTTAGCACACATGCATACTCACAATTGGGCACACGCTGTATATACAGCACTGGGGCCTATAAATAGATGTATGTGCATATGCATAAGTGTCTATATGATAAGCTCTGGAGCTAAATCTGTAATGTGTTATAGCATCACTGAATCACCGCAGTCCTAGAGTGCTAAACAGTACAGTGTAATTCGATGTAAATTGCTAGAACTCTCAAAATGATCATATACAGTGTTAATAATGGGATGCTGTTATTCCTTTACAGCAGGCTTCAGAAATAGCTAATAAACAGTCATTAAAATTAATCAATAGAAATAAAGTATGACCATATGCCTTTAGGTGAAGAAAAAAAAATACTGTGAGATCGTATCGTTGTCACCCAGAATTAAATTTAATGTTTGGCCAACAGTACTATACAGATCAAGCACTTAGTAGTCTAGCATAGTGCTTCATAACCCTGGGAGCTGGGTTTCCCCTTCCCAACACACCTGATCCAACTTATCAGCTCCTTAACAAGCCCTTTCGGAGTTGGTAAAGCGGGGTAGGGTAGGGCAGGGTGCCTCTAGGAGGCAGGGTGCCTCTAAAACTATATAGGACAGATTACAGAGGGACTGTAAAACACCCAACGTACAAAGTAAAAAGGAACTTGAATTTGAAAAAATGCTAATAGCATTTAGCGCTATGCTAACGGTGGAACCTTGAATAAAATTATAGCTAGAAATCAATTGTTCTAGAGTGTTTTTTCTAAAGGTGAAGGAGCGTGTTCAGTCTCAGTAACATCCATAAAACATTTTCCGAATGTTGAGCTGAGGACGTTCTTCTTTAGTTATCATGTAACATAAACAGCGGTGTTGATGAGATCCTCAATACATCCTCTGAACGCTGCAGTTAGAATGTTAAGTCTTAGTTAGCATGGAACCTTATAAGAACATTATCTGAGATTTAAAACGTTCTGTGAACACTAGAGTGAAAACATTTCCTTTATGAAACGATAATATATGGCAATGTATTAAATAATATAATGTCATATATGGGAAACAAGTGCATATATATATTTTGCATATAGTCTCCCAGCAGAACGGACAAACAGGGACACGGGAATTCTGTCTGTTCTGGAACAGAATTCGTACAGAAGCTGAAACTCCGTACGTGCTATTATTTGGTGTGTTGGAGTTGGAGCTTCTTTTGCAGCTTCTTGTGGAGAAGTTCTCTTTGCTAAAACACAGCTGCTAAAGAACCTCAGCAGAGGTCAGTTGTTCACTGTACTTAAGTAGTGTGTTGGTGTACAGTAACTCAGTAAGTGTAATGCGTTAGTGTGCTGTAAGTAGTGTGTTGGTGTACAGTAACTCAGTAAGTGTAATGCGTTAGTGTGCTGTAAGTAGCGTGTCGGGGTACAGTGACTCAGTAAGTGTAATGCGTTAGTGTGCTGTAAGTAGTGTGTCGGTGTACAGTAATTCAGTAAGTGTAATGTGTTAGTGTGCTGTAAGTAGTGTGTCGGTGTACAGTAACTCAGTAAGTGTAATGTGTTAGTGTGCTGTAAGTAGTGTGTTGGTGTACAGTAACTCAGTAAGTGTAATG
>JAMWET010003485.1:0-60000 GCA_024036415.1 Prochilodus magdalenae | reverse complement strand
AAACAACATATTTTTCTGACGGCGTGTCAAAAAGAAAATGTTCCAGGGTGTGAATAAACGGAAAAGAATAATTATAGGTCTTACAGATTATTATATAGGTGTCACTCAAATACAGTTAAGTACCCCGGCGACGATGGCTCGCCATCTGTTGGTTAGCTGTTTGGCTCTCGCACTGTAAATACTCAAGCTGAATAATTTTACAAGTGTCATACCAGCATATTTACAACAAACCGGTGACTACAGGGCACTGCTCGGAGCAGGAGGGGCGGGGGGAAGGTGGGTATCGAGGCTTTTCTCTGGGCCGCGGACGCCAGGTTTCCGGAAGAACGACGATTCAAATCCAAAGCACACTGTAGGTAGTGTTTAAGAAGCGGACTCGGAATTCTGTCCGGAGATTTTAGAAATCGTGCGTCCTGACACTTTTATACTCCTGACGATTAAAAAAACAAACAAACAAATAAATAAATAATAAAATAAGACAAAAAAAACGATATTAAAAAAAAACGTTGACTTACTATGTTATTTGGTGTTGTTGTTCGTCTTATCCACTCGGTTCCATCCGACTTTGGAGCCTCGGTTTCTGGAGCGTACGTCACAGCTAAACGCATAAAAAGCTGGCTCTTTCGATCGGTTCTCCGCTGAACGGATTCAGAAGGCGAACGTCTTTCTACCATACCTCAGTCCTGTGCGTTTAAAGCTGAAAGACATATGTAATTTATTTGAACAGGCGTGACAAGCTGAGCTTAAGGATGCATTCTAGGTAAATCATTGCACTGTGACCTGTAGGAAAGACCTGACCACTTCCTTTCGTTTGTTCGTTTGGCTGTTTCGTTTTTTTGTTTTTTTTTTTTGCACACGTTGGCTACTTTGAATGATCCTCCATTCGGGTTTCGTGTATGAAGACTCCTCATGTGAATGTAGAAGGCCAGGTGTAGAGCGACCGGAAGAAAGAGCTATAGCCAAGCTGGAAAATCGGAACGATGGATGTATGTAGATGCAGCCGATAGAAGACACTGAAAACGGATACGTTCACTAGATACGTTCACACAGAGAACCTTAGCTGCTGTGCTCGGATACGCCTCGGACGTGTGAGGACCGGGGTTTTTTTTGGAGGGGGTCAGGTTAATAAAAATTAAAAAAAAAAAAAACACAATATGACGAAACGATTTTCAAGTGCAGATTGTTGAAGGTGATGAATTTGATTGATGTATATTTGTATATTTGTCTCTTGTTTCCTGCTGCAAATGTATACTACAGTTTTTTTGGGTTTTTGTTTGGGTTTTTGTTTTCTCTCTCTTTCGTTCCATCGCTTTCATTATTGGATGTTCTCCGATACTCCGAATAACCAGGTGAAGCAAAATGCTGGATGCTTTTTACATTATGGAAATGCGATCAAGTAATAATGTAAACAACTGGAGGTGAAAAAAACGAAGAAAGGATGAAACTGAAGACGACTATTGTCATACGTAAAAATGAAATACACAACTTTAAAAAAAAAAGAGGAAAAGAGATGTTCCTTCACTGATTTCAGTTTTTGAATCAGGGCATTTTATTATTCCTATTTTATTTGATTTTCTTTTTTTCTTTTTGTGGTCGTTGATATGATGGATAATTATAATAACGATGATAATACAATGTACTGTGCAGTCATCAAACGATCTCTCTCGCTCTCTTTCTCCATTCCCTATCACCACATCCATGTTTTATTTCATCACGTTGTATTTTAATAGTGTGTGGGGGGTAAAAAAAACAAAAAAGAAAGAAAGAAAGAAAAAGAAAAAAATCATATATTGTAAAGAAATGCTGTCTTTTGGTATCCGTGTAGTGGTCTATACTCTTCTTTGAGCTCCTTCACTCTTTTTACCGCCATCCCCCTCTTTCTTCTTCCTCCCTTTTGCCCCGAGAAATAAGTCGGTGTTGTGTAGTTCCTCTAGATATGCTAGTGTGTAGCAGATGTAGGAGCAGGTAGAATAGAGCCTTCCTGTATTGTACTGTATCGTGGGCGGTTCTTTTAGTAGACGTTTAGCTTTGGCTTGTTTCTTCTTCTCTTCGTTTTCTTTCTTTTTTTTTCTCTTCATTTCTTTTCAGTTGTGATTTCACACGGTTTCGACTAACCAAAGCTCTCACAAAAGAACTATAGATATATATACACATATATACATATATATATACATATATATACATACAGAGAATACAAATTGCTGTACGACATTACGTTTAAGAACAAAGGCATTATTTAAAGCCCCGCCCTTGAATGTTTTTTAAAGGGGTGTGCCATACTACCTTAAATGCTAACGCAAAGCTCTTTGCCTCTTCACTTTGGGTTCTTTTTTAAGGGGGCAAGAGCTACAGCTCTGAAGACCCTTCGTGTGAAGATATATCAATCATATTTTTTTAAAGCGGCTCTCATAACGATAATAACAGCAGGACTATTGATCAGATGGAAGGTTTCGGTGTTTGTACAATATCCCAGGCGCCCCAAAGGTGCTGCTATTTTTGAATAGCCCTCTTACGTTCTCATAAAAGATTCATTTCTTGGACTTTATTATGGCATGGAACCTGGAACCCAGTCTTTTATTTGATCTAGACCATCTTTTGCACTAGCCCGGTGTGTACAAATGAGCTAAGAGGTGAAAAGGAAGCACTGCGGTTCACCTGTTCACGTACGTTGAGTTAAAACCCGTGAGAACTTTATTTCAGCTGTATCGTTACACCTTCTTTAACAGCTCCTCCGGCTTTCGTAGGTCAGTCTCCTCGGCAGCAACGTCGCATTAGTTGACCGCATCGATCGATGTGCCCTGATAACACCTCAACTTGATCTTTGAACTTTGACTGCTTGAAAAGACTGGGCTGCAGAGGATTCAGGGTGTTTTCCATTTAAGGAGGAAACAAAACTCCTGATATTTCAGCAAAGCAATAAAAGTACTGAACCACTCTGAACCAAAATTTGAAATGGGGCTGGCATGCGCTGGCACGGTCATAGCGAGCTAACCCGAGTTGTGTTTTCACGTACGACACCATGCGACGTCAGAGACCTTGATTTATTTCATTTCCAGCCAAAAATGGTTCATTTTTTTAAACCGGCCATCAAACCTAAAACCTCAACCACGAAATATCTTCCATGGTCACTTTCAGGATTTTCCAGAAATCTGCAGGGATTTTCTTCCACACCTCCGGTCCGGCCTTTTTGAGAACATCAGTAGCTCTGTTTTTTCCTTTCTTTCCTTTTTACACATCCTTTCAGACCCTTAGCATCGAGGTGTCTTCTCACAGTGGAAGGATGGACAGGAACACCTGTGGATGCTCTCAGATCTGGAGCAAGAGTGGAGCTTGACGTTCTCCTCTCTCTTTATGAAGATGAAAGCATCCATAACTGTGTTTACCTGCTGGGGACAGTGTCGGTGGGTCGACCAGGTCTTGGGTGGTTGTGGTGGAGCTTATAATGGGGTATAACCGCTTGCACTTAATGACTGCTTTGGCTGGAATTGAACATAAATGGTCATCTCTGTATATCGTCACTGTCCAGAGAAAAACAAGTTATCTCCAAAATGGCAACTTTACAGGAGAGGCCAAAAACCTCATGGAGTTTGAATGTAAGTCAATGGAACCAGACGTCCTTCCAAGCACTTATGGGTCGTTTCTGTTGGTCCTTTCATCCTGAAGTTTTCCCACAGTGTAAACAGCAGCTGCTGTGTTCAAATGATGGATAAAAGTCAAAATCAACAAAAATGGAGATACTACCAAGCTTGAAGCTACATGCAAATAACAAACATAATAATTAATGAAGCCGACAGTCTGTCAAAGCAGTGACATATACCATATATGGTCTGTCTCCATCAGTCTCTGTTGATGATAAAATGAAAGCTGGTGCTCCGACCCATTTCATCCTGATATTTGGGAGTTTGATGAATCTTCTAGCATGGGCTTTAAGGTAGCATGGCTCTTTGTGTGTTTGGTTTTGGTTTCGTTTTTTTGGGAGGGGGGGTTGTTGTGGTTCTTTTCCATAGACAGCAGTTTACAGCTGATGAATGTTACACATCTTACTAGTCTAGTCAATCCATTGATTTATGAAAATTGAAATATAGAGGATGAACAAAAAGATGAAAAGTAAGAGCTGGTAGGTGGCTGGAGCATATTACCGTATCCATGGAAAACTTGAATCTAGGCAAGTGCTAGGCAATGGCCTACAGCTTCTCAACACCCATGGCCATCCATGTTCGCATACTGGTGTGTCCTGGTGGACCATCTGCTAACGTCAACTGGTTATTTGGTGAATTCACAACTCACACTCTCCTCATCTCTCTCTCTCTCTCTCTCTCTCTCTCTCTCTCTCTCTCTCTCTCTCTATCCATTTCCACAAGCCCTGTTTGTTGCTTTCCAAGCAGTCAACGTTAACACCTGCAAGTTTCTCTCCATCCCACTATGGAGAGTCCAGTTCCATTCACTTGCATGAGAAACTCCTAACTAACGACTGTTAACCGACGAGTGGGCCGACCTTCGGGTAGCCTCAACTCAACCTCCTTTGCTTTTCTCGCAGCCGCCACGTCCAGTCTGTCCAGTATCGCGTCCAGACTGGCTGCCCTCCCTCCAGACTTCTGCTGACTGCTGGAGGAAAGTGGCAGCAAGCAATGGCTGCCTTCCGCTCTTCCTCACCCATTCCTGACACTTGCCCTTGTTGTTGTTGTTGTTGTTGTTGTTTTGTTTTTTTTTGGCTTTTATTTTCCATAACGTTAACAACTTTCTAACGGCGAGAGACTGACCGAAATGACTGACGTCTGAAAGCATCTTTCAGGTCCTCTTGTATGGCTTGCTCAAGCCGTGTTATAAATCGAACTAAAAAGAAAAAGAATAATAATGATGATGATGATGATGATAATAATAACATGGAGCGGGTGGGTGGGTGGGTGGGTGGGGGTCTCTCACGCCTCAGATGTGGAAAGTAGAATTTTATATTTGTATTTTCAAATGGTAACACTAAGAAGAATAAAAATCATAAGATGTTTCTGAAAGGTTTCCATCCTCTACTGTGGTCCAGAAATCGATGTGTCTGTCTGGAAAAAAAAACAACAATAAAATAAAATGAACTATTTTATTCTTTGTACTTTTATTTTAAAGGACATAAACAATCATACGGGAGGTCAAACGAAGACGCATATGACACTGCCACCCAGCGTTTTCCTGGGCGCCATATTGGCAGGAATATAGAATCAGCCTATTACTGACATAGCGCCATAAATCACAGGTAATGAGCTCGCAGTACCGATGACTTCGGTTATGTTGGCACTGGCTAATCGGAGAATGAACACAGCTCTGAGTGGAACACTAGATTAAAATCCAACTTCCTTTATGATTGAAGCGTATGCTTATGAAGGCTGTCCTCTATTACGCTGCACTTAGTCCTCCTTTTGTAAAGAAGCGAGGGACTAACCGAGAAGCAAAAAACTGGGATGGAGATAAATCTCGAGAATTACACACATGACTTTCTACGCTATGCTCCGGTAGCTCTGTAATGACAACTGGGATAAATGCAGCCCTACAGCAATGCAGTATACAGATGGATAACTGTTCACTGACACTGAAGCCATTAAGTGCATGGAAGCTGCAGTGGGTGATCAATTCTGGAGATCAATATTAATGTCAGCTCAGACAGATGTACAGCAGATAGACTCTAAATGGGCCGTATGTGGCTGGATGCAAGTCCACCACTCGTCAACCACATCCATTAATGTACAGTATATTCACACCCATTAATGCTGAATGTCCGCCAGGTGTTTACTGCAGCTTTCCATTGTAGTCCACATGACTCGGGCTACACTGTGGTCTGAGGTTCAGCTGTTCTGAAACTGGTTTATGACCTTGGTCCTAATGTATTCTAATTAAGGAGAATAGATATGTCAGAGATGGATATACTGTTTGCCCAAAAATTGGAGAAGTATAATTATTATTATCAGTCAGAAACTGTAATTAGGGTCCAATATTACAACTGATTATTGTACATCTTTTTTCTAGACTGCACAGGCACTGAAGCAGGTGTAGCTACCACAGGTAGATTCCTCTTCTCATGTAATGTAGCTCACCAACGCTGGGACTGCTGATGGGAATTTTATGATTCCTGTTCATCTGGCAACACAGTCCTACTGGCAAGCTGGGTTTGCCCTCACACAGCTCACAGAGAGCTAAACCAGTGACAGCTGACCACTCTGAAACATCCTGCTCAGTGGAGGCGGGGCTTAGGGACACAGGAGCTCTAATGGAACATTTTAGACAAAGGGTGAATACAGATGTACAGCATAAGGTAAATAAGTTTGTCCAGCGGCACTAAGGTTTGGTCAGGCTTGTCCTGCAGCACTAAGGCTTGGTCAGGCTTGTCCAGCAGCACTAAGGTTTGGTCAGGTTTGTCCAGCAGCACTAAGGTTTGGTCAGGCTTGTCCAGCGGCACTAAGGTTTGGTCAGGTTTGTCCGGCAGCACTAAGGTTTGTCCAGCAGCACTAAGGTTTGGTCAGGTTTGTCCTGCAGCACTAAGGTTTGTCCAGCAGCACTAAGCTTGGTCAGGCTTGTCCAGCGGCACTAAGCTTTGATCAGGTTTGTCCGGCAGCACTAAGGTTTAGTCAGGCTTGTCCAGCGACACTAAGGTTTGGTCAGGCTTGTCCTGCAGCACTAAGCTTTAGTCAGGTTTGTCCAGCAGCACTAAGGTTTGGTCAGGTTTGTTCTGCAGCACTAAGGTTTGGTCAGGTTTGTCCTGCAGCAGTAAAGTAAGGTTTGTCTAGTGGCACTAATGTTTATCCAGCGACACTAAGGTTTGCTTATGTCTGTCCAGCAGCACTAAGGTTTGGTTAGGCTTGTCCAGCGGCACTAAGGTTTGGTCAGACTTGAAAGCAGCTATTGTACTGTATTTAAAAGCACTGAGGACAGTGGGGTGAACAAAGGTAAGATACAATGCTGGACTCAGATGGCCAGTTACAATTTTAAGATTCATTCTTATCTTATTTCTATTAGTGTGTTCTGCAGCTTGTAAATGTTCTGCAAAGTTATAAAGTCCAATGTACATGCCGGAGGTAGAAACCTCTGTCCCACACAAACCTCGATTTTCACCTACCTGAAATGTCTCATTGGAATTCCAGCCCTTTTCTCTGATGCAAAGTGACATCGTCATGCAACACAATCTCTATTGCCTGCCTAGCAGCAAGCTTGGCACACCAACACACAATGCACAGTCTAGCGTGCAAAGAAGGATCACATCTACCAACACGTTCAACCTGATGTCCAGGACGGGACTCTGGCTCAAACTGTTGCGGCAGAACCAACACCATTGTAAGAACAGCCACAGAGTTGTGGGGGGCGGAGCTTGTAGCAGGATGCTCATCAAGAGGCGGGGCTAAAAGACACAGGAGCTCTAACAGAGTGTTTCATATTGTGTTTTTAGGAAACTGAAGCATGTAAAGCACGAAGCACTGTTCTAGTAGAGCCCAAAACTGAAATGATCAACATTCATGAGTCATGGGTCCCCTTTAATAGAGCAGCCTCACCACAAATCTGAAAATATGAAAAATTACACTGAATGGATTTCATAACTGTAACATATGCAAGTCTGAGCAGGATCATTATAGTTTATTAAAAAATGTATTATAGGGCTGCCCTCTAGAAGTCAACAAATCGAATCGTCAGTCGGCGACCCTTCAAGTCAACTGAGACCCTTCAAGTCAACTGAGAACAGTGGCCTTTTTTTTCTAAACAGACTAAAGCTTACAAAAATGCACAAGAACTTTAAGAATGTAAAAAGACATGTTAATAATTATTAAAGGGGGATAATAAATATATATTAAAGTTCTAGCTGGGCTGTGACGCATCCTTGCTAAAAAATTTTATCCACGTGACGGCGTGCGCTGGCGGTTCACCGCTTAGGAAGCCGTGAAGCTGAGAAACACGGGGGGAGCGATGTCTCAGAGAAAGTCTGGAGGAGGTTTTAAAGAAGAGAGTCTGAACAAATTAAACCAAATTCTGCTCTTCAATCAGACGTCCAACGCTGCTCCAAACGAGGGAGATGACTTTCGGTATAGACGTAACGTCTGTTTGCGGTGAAGGAAAAACGGACCGGAGACGTTTGTTTTATTATAAATCCCTTATTTTAGAACCTAAATTACAGATATGTTTATTTATTCCTCTACAGCTGAGATTATCTTTATTTAAGGGTAAGCACAGTCTCTTAATCTGCCTGCTGATAAACGAGTGATAATGATTTCAGCGCGGGGAATATAATAAACGGTTTCAGGTCTACCATTCTTCTTTTCATCTAGAAATAATTTAAATATGGACTAATCTGGTTTTATTTAGCAGTTCATTATTTATGAGAGATGAAAGGTGAAGGGTCCTCCTACTGAAGAAGCTGTTAGGAGTGAAATTAAAAAGACTATAAGCTATAAGCGCTAATGTTTAGCATTAATACACGCTGCTGCCCGGCGCTGTGTCCTGTAATTAAATCAGACTCCTGTTTAGATCGATCATCATAAGCCCCGCCTCTTTTAGTTCAGAAATATGCTCCTGTGATTCTGCTGACTTTCTAAATGAGGAGATCAGATCTGAACCGTATGCAGACTGATTTACTGATTACTAGATAATGTAGATGAAGAAAAAACGTAAACGAATAGTGGAATCGTCGACCAGAACAGGCGAATCCGATTCCACTGACAAAATTCTGGGTACATTCTGGGTACATGTATTATGTGTTATTTTAAGTATTTTGTTTTAGTTTTAAACTAGGAACAGTAGTTTTAGTTGGCGTCATTTCACTTTAAGAGCTTAAGTTTAAGTTTAAGTTAAGTTTGTCCTGTATTACTGCATAACTGTATAATGACCGTATCAGTTTGACAAGGACTGTTCAGAACGCATGGCTTCTCTATAGACCCCCACAAACAAACATGCACTGTGAGATATATTACACCACTGTTACCGTGTAGTGTATATCCCTACTTGATGCATAGACTCGCACAGTCTTGTTGACATTCTCGTCTCTATGAAGCTCTACGATGTTGCCGTACTGCTTATCGCACACCATGCTTGAACAGAATCATTAAAAGCTCTGAGGCACGGTTTCCTGCACCTGCCTGAGAGATTCTGCCTGCACACACAGCACAACTGTCATTATTCTCTCTCTAGCAGCGCTCTGTTCCCTTTTACTATCGCTGCCGCAGCCTAGTGCTTTCTTCCTGGCTCGTGCTCGGAGTAATCCCAGACTGGAATGATGGTAGTGTTGGCATAACAGTAGACTAGAAGCAAACCTCCTCTGAATTGGTGTCCTATGTGCCAGCTTCCTGTTGGCAGTGTCCCCTTCCACCTTATATGGTACAACATTATTTTTATTATTATCGTTTATTATTATTATTATATTATCTTTATTTGTATATGGCACACAAAGTTAAGTATTGGTGCTATGCTATCTTATCTTGGGCAATGTTTATTGAGCTACACATACAGAAGTAACATCTCTCAGCATGCCAGACATCTTGGCATGGAGTTGTAGAGGTTCCTAATGGTGTCCTGTGATAATCCATCCCATGCAGCTTGAATATCCTCACACAGTTGAAGTAAGGGTGGAGTGAGGCCTTCTAGACAACAAACCGTTCATCTAGGTGCTGACCACGGTGCCTCCACACACGGAGTCATTCAATTAAATTAAATTCAACTGTCATTATACCAATACAGGGTTTGTAGAGTATAACGAAACCCAGCCAGGTTCCTCCTTCAGTCCAGTTATAAGTATATATCTATAGAAGTTGCAGAGGAGCTGCTGTGGCAGGTTGACTCTCCTCAACCTGGAGGTGTTGTTGGGCCTTCCTGACAATGTGCGAGGTGTTTAGCGTCCAAGTAAGGTCCTCGGCTAAGTGGACACCAAGCTGCTCACTCTTTCCACCTACGTGCCACCGATGTTCAGTGCGTTCTTTCCCCCATCCTGAAGTCAATGATCAGCTCTCGCGGGACTCATCACTGAAGACGACCCGCTGCCATTCTGAGTCACACCATGACAGTCTGGCACGACACCACTGCAGTCTTTGGTGACGGTGACGTGGGGTTAAGGGCAGTCGTCGCAACAGTCTACTGATGTGCATTGCAACAGTGTGCATGTAGTCCTGCGTCGTGCAGCCGTCTACTGATGGTGATGACGCTAACAGGAAGACTCGTTAAGGACATCATTGCTCACTGAATGTCCAGAATTGTGACTGTCATGTCAGTCAGGTACAGCGATAAGACCCGTCCTGGCCTACATCACATGCACAACTAAGCGTGAAACGTGCTCCCAATGCTGTACTTCTGGGTAAGCTGTGGAAGTGATAAACGAGTAGAGTTGTGATAAACATGAGATCCAGGATGGAAGGTTTAATGTTTCCTGTTGATAGTAAAGTCTGGGTTGTTCCAGATGGGAGAATGGCTGGTTGGTGCAGGTGTCGAATTAGTTATCTTATTGAAGCCACCAAGCCATCAGAGTAGTAGATGTAGTAACATTGTTAAAGCATGGCTGTTTTTTCATTTATTGGCTGATGAATGGTAAGTCTGCCAATTGAATATTTTTGCATAATGTTGTTCAATGTCTATCCATGATCTATCTGTTTTAATATACACTGAAGTTGATGAACATTTGGTGCTTCAAGGCCACCGTAAGGCTCTGGATTCTGTAATGTAGTAAGTTTGATTCTGGGTGGTTTATTTTTCCAATAAAATCTGATTATATTAGTATCCAGAGATTTAAACCAGGTTGGTGAAGGTTGTATGAATCATCCGCATGTCTCACAATGTCCAACCTTTATTGGAAGTCAATGGAACTGGACGTCTCTTCAAGCAGTTTTGGGCCAGTTCTGTTGGTCCATTCATCATGAGATTCTCACTCAGCATAAACAGCAGCTTTTGTGTTTAAATGACGCATAAAAGGAATACCAAGGGTCCCAAGGGTCATTCCTGTGGGTTGATTCGTTCTGGGTGCGGCTATCTTTTGATGATGACTGTATATCGTCGCTGTCCAATGAAAAACATGTATCTCCACTTTTACATTTTTACTTTTATGCGTCATTTAAACACAAAAGCTGCTGTTTATGCCGAGTGAGAATCTCATGATGAATGGACCAACAGAACTGGCCCAAAACTGCTTGAAGAGACGTCCAGTTCCATTGACTTCCATTAAAGTCCAATGAGGTTTTTGGCCTCTCCTGTAAAGTTGCCAGTTTGGAGATACTTGTTTTTCTTTGGACAGGGACGATATGTAATATATTTTATCGTAATGTCTGAGACTTTTGGAAAACATACAACAGGGTAATTACTTTCGGTGTTGCAGCTATCAGATCCATTTCAGATGTCTGGTTCCTATCACCACCTCTGTGAACAACTCTGACAGCAGAGCAGAACACTTCACATCCAACCACTGAATGACTCTGTTTACATGAATTAAAAACCCATTTACTTTGCTTGCTGGCTTCACGAATAACACTTGCGAGTCCCAAGTCTGGAAAACGGTGCCTGCGGTGTACGCAGAACCAGAACCCTGGACGTCTTCTAAATGCTTCGACTCATTCGCATTAGCCTGGACGCGAGTGCCGTCATGCAAAATGTGCATTTGCATGGCAAAGAAGTGTGAAGTGCTGCCAAGGGAACTTTTGCAAAGCAGAAGCACTTTTCAAATACAGCACGCTCACTTTACTCAAGGTGTATTATCCCTGGTATCAGTCGTCTGGTGTAGGCCTCCCCATCATAGCAGCTGTCCTGCCTCACCTGGCCCAGCAGGCTTTGGCACTCTCCCCTGGTTAGTGTCAATGACTCCTCCGCCCCTGTTTTAATAAGACTCTTCCATTGTCCTGCCAGTAGAGCAGCAGGCCCGCTTGCTAAGGAACACGGAGTGATATGGAAGTAAGTCAGGCCAAGGACACGTCTCTGTTTTTGACACCAGCTCTCTGCCTTGGCTCCTCAGCAGACGGCTCACTAAATCAAGGTAAACAGTGCTCATTTCCTCCGAGCGCGATAGCGATCAATAATTAGTGGGTAGACGTGCCCACTCAGCACATATCGTCAGCTGGCGCTTTGTTATTCCTCCTGAGCCTTTTATTCATTATGTCAAAACAAAAACCAGCCTGACCTTCTGTAATCTGCTGCCGAGTTAATTATAAGCATTACCGGCCCGGTCCAAGTGCTACTTTCCAGTCCTTTCCTGTCAAAGAACCGGGCTCCATTCTCAGTCCTCCAAGCATCGGCTTCACGGCGTTCTGAAGGGAGGAGAGGAATCGGCAGTCCAAGGGCGTCCGCATTGGAGGAGCTGCGGACTGGAGGCCCGTCTCCAGCAAGCGCAGTGCCGAATGTTAACTTTTCAAATACGACTGTCAAACTTAATCAGCGGCGTTTTACCTGAGATGGGAAGCGCTGTTGTATTGTGTTCCGTCAGCAGAATCGCACGCTTTTGTTCTTCTTCCTCTGTCTCATTTCCCCCCCTCGTCTCATTTCCATGTTTCAGATTGCTGCTGAGAATTACAGAAGCCGTCGTTATTATGGACGTTATGAATTAATTCAACCTGCCACCTCACTCACCCCTCTCTCTCTCCCTCTCTCTTCCTGAGTCTTCCTTACCCTCATCTGCAGGCTGCTTTAGGCCTCTCTGCTCTCCCCTCTTTTTCTGTCTTCCCAGAGACCCCAGACGCATAGGCCTAGAAATTCAGCTGTCTCTTCACAGGAAGGCTCCGGCACTTCTTTCATCTCTGTATGCTGGATCTAACGTATGGTCAGTTAATATAGAATATATAATATTCCAGTACTTTTTGCAATAATTTTTTTTTGACTGACTCAGACACACTTACCATATGAATATAGTCATCATCAGAACAGTAGCTGCACCCAGAAGGAGGTGTGGGAGTGCGGTGCTGTTGGGAAGGAAGATAAAGGTGATCAGGATCAATAACTGATGATACATTTAGACTGATATGATCAATATTTATTGAGCTACACATACAGAAGTCTGTCTCTCAGTATGACGTCGGGCTTACTCAACATGGCAGACGTCTCGGTATGGAGTTGTAGAGGTTCCTAATGGTGTCCTCTGATAATCCATCCCATGCAGCTTGAATATCCTCACACAGTTCCTGCAGATGGTGCGGTAGGGGTGGAGCTGGAGAGACTTCAGGTCTTCTAGACTTCAAACCATTCATGTGGGTGCTGACCACGGTGCCTCCATACACGGATTCGTTGGTCGTCTCCTCCAAGATTAAAGCAGGACTCGTCACTGAAGATGACCCGCTCCCATTCTGAGTTACTCCATGACAGTCTGGCACGACACCACTGCAGTCTTTGGCGATGTTGACGGCGGCCTTCGTAACGGTCTGTGTGCATGTAGTTCTGCATCATGCAGTTGTCTGCCAATGGTGCTGGCATCATTGACTCATAAAGAGCATCACTGCTTGCTGGATGTCTGTGACTGTTGGGTCAGTCTGGTACAGCGGTAAGACCCGTCCTTGCTTACATCACATGCATGGACAAGCGTGAAACTTGAATCATTCACGTGTCTTACCATGATAAACCTACCCACCAATTTTTAGTCCTGTTGGTGGAGTCTTTCTGGGTGCAGCTATTTTGCAGTTAACCTGCAACCTAGGCTTCGGACATCAACAGGAGAGTCAAGATGTTACACAATGGAAGAGATGAAGGTTTCCTCAGTGAAGGACATAGTATCCTGAAAAATACCTTCTTTCATAAGTAACTTCTAAAAAAATTTTATTACTATTATTATTATTATTATTATTATTAGACATACTGTCAGATGGGTTGGACACACCAAATTGACCCCTGTCAATACATCACTTAAAAGCCACTGGTCATCTTGGATAGCAAGTACAGCGGCTACACTTGTGTTGCACCCAGAGCGAGTTTTGATGACTGCCTGAATCAACACCCCCATTACTGACTTCAGCCCCTCCGTCCTGCTCTCACCATGAGATGGAGAAAATGAATTGTCCAGTTAGCTGAGCCCTGCGATCACCCCGAGTTTTAACTTTCTCAAACTCCTCTAACACAACTCGTGCTTTCAGAAGCTCCGTAATGACATTTTCTACCTCATGAATTTTGGTGAATATGAAATGAATATTCTCATAAATGGATATTAAACTACAGGGTGTGAGTCATATGCTGCAGCAGCATAATAGAAATTCACATTTTGCTTAAGCTGTACAATAACTCTGCAAATAATCCCGTAATGTATTATGCTCAGTGCCAAGCATATCTTTATTAGCTCTCCGAAATATTTCCATGGTCTTTGATCTATAGATAAAAATACATGGTCCTCATATATAAGCTGTCAAATCAGTCTTATTAAATTTTTATCTTCTCCGAGTCATCACTTTCCAAAATAGCTGAGCATTATTAACTATAGATGTCAGGCTAGTGAGCCTATGGTGTTGCAGAAAGACTTAATCACTCATTTGGGCAGGGGGACAGGTCAAATATATGACTCTGTCTGAGATGGAGGTAATTCATGCACCTGTGATCTCTCTTTTACCATGCAGCTTTATAGGTCCTCAGCTAAATCATTCAGGAAGCCAAGCTTGGACATGTCGGAAGCTTTCAGGCACTGTTTGGGCCTACAAGAGTGTAAACTGAAGCCTGTATGTACAGGGGTTGGACAATGAAGCTGAAACACCTGGTTTTAGACCACAATCATTTATTAGTATGGTGAAGGGCCTCCTTTTGCGGCCAATACAGCGTCAGTTGGTCTTGGGAATGACATATACTGCGTCCTGCACAGTGGTCAGAGGGAGTTTAAGCCATTCTTCTTGCAGGATAGTGGCCAGGTCACTACATGATGCTGGTGGAGGTTCGTCCTTCTTGGTGGTATGCTGACATTACCCTGGATACCGTGGCTCTTGATACATCACAAAGACTTGCTGTCTTGGTCACAGATGCGCCAGCAAGACGTGCACCACATGGTTATGAATACACTGCCTATAGTCTGAGTTATTTTACTGTATTTCTAAGCTACTTCTTTTCTTTTGAGGTTTCGTCTTAATATGTCTTTTTGAAACCCGGTGTTATGGGGCTGATTAGTCTCTGGAGATTTCCAGGTTTTCCATTATTTTACCATCATGAACGTTGAATGTGAAATTCAATTCAATTCAATTCAACTCAATTCAATTCAACTTTATTGTCATTATACTAATACAGGGTTGTACAGTATAACGAAACACGGTCAGGCTCCTTCTCCAGTGCAGTTGAAGAATGTGTATGTATATGTATGTATGTATATATATATATATATATATATTTACAGGGGTGAGACAATGAAACTGAAACACCTGGATACTCTGGTATGAACTCTGGTATGTCACCCATAATGTTGTGTGCATTGCAGTATTTTGAGCAGAACTGTGCTCTTACCTGCTAACTGAACCTTCACACTCTGCTACTGGTGCAATGTGCAGTTAATGAAGAGTGGCCACCAGGCTGGTCCAATTTAGCCATGAGACCTCCCACACTAAAATCACAGGTGTTTCAGTTTCATTGTCCAACCCCTGTATATATATATATATATATATATATATATATATATATATATATATATATATATATATATATATATATATAGTGTAGTGCAAAGACAAATAGACAAAAACAACATGTGTAAACAGTACAGTACAGTACAGTATGTGTAAACAGTACAGTACAGTACAGTATGTGTACAGGACATGTGCAAAGAGTAGCGCAGTATCAGTAAGTATGTGGTTTAAACAGTATGGATATATAAAGTGTACAGTGCAGGTGGGAAAATAGCAGCTTAATGTTCAGTAACAGCCAAATGCTTTGTACAGATGTTCAGTATAGATAAATAAATATAGATAAATAAGAACAAAATAAAAACACAGCTGGATGTTCAGGTATACAGGTTGAGTTAAAGTGCAAACAGTCCTGTGAGGTAGTGCAACTACAAATCAGTAGCAGTCTTTAGTGTAATCATGTTCTCAGGCGCTGCTGGTGTGACCAGTACGGGAGAGGTAGCCCAGCTGCTGCAGTCTCCAGCGCCGCCGGAAGTAACGGAGGGAAAGGTGTAGGTTCACTGGTGGTTTTGAATAGTAAATAAATTCCTACATTTGTGTTGTAGACATGGTGGCCCCTGGTTCCCATCATTAGGTTCGTAAGAGCTGAGGTAAAAAGAAGGGAAGTAGTGCCTTCTTCTTCCTGTAAACCCCATTAGGCCTTTTCCACTAGCGTGGAATGGGTTCCGCTCTGGTTCATCCACCTTATCTTGAACTGTTTCACGCATTTCCAGGTTTGGAGCCCCAAAGGTTGTTCCCTAGCTGGAACCAATAAACAGTAGGCTCTTCAGCACAAACCATGATGACATCCGTAAGCGTCAGTTGTTGAGGAAAGGGTAAGCAACAATGGTGCCACCCAGTGGTCTGTTCAAGACCCTCCGTTACGTCTTCTTATCTACAGTAGTTGATCCGTGCAGCTTTCTGGATACAAACAAACATCTGGAATAACAGCACAAACGGTAATCTATACGATCTGCCGTCCTGGTAATACCGTTAACTATCACTGTGCACTCTGATGATGCTGATATCCTTTGACATTCCTTTTTTCCGGTAAATGCTGGTGCAACTGCACACTCCTTCCCCGGATCATCCCTGGATTCCCTTTCATTCATAACCAAGCTTCTACAAAGCATAAACACAATCAGTGAAAGAACCAGTGTTCTTTTGGTCAAAATGGGCTCCATGGGAACTCTGGTCACGTTCCGGATCCATCTGAATGCTAGTAAGAAGATGAGTGGAGCTCAGAGACAGGAAGTAATGTTTGAAGTCACTGATGTGCGGTCCATGACCGCGAATAGCCACCAGGGCCCATAAGCAGGTTAAAGCGCCTTTGGGCTCAACACTAACCTCGCCTCATCCAGCAGGCAAAAGCCTTTTTATCTTTAATTGATTTTATCTTTAATCATTTACAACAACGTAAAAAATTAAACGTCATGTCAACTTCAAATCAAAAGCAACCTGCTTCACAGCTTTTCACCAGTTCACCCTCCGGTAGAATTAGGTCCGGAAAACTTGGAAACAATTCCTGCCTCCTGCCCAACGAGCGCTGGGATAGGCTCCAGCACCAACCCCCATGTGACCAGGATGATAAGCAGTGTAGGAGGTGAATAGATGAATGAAGCTTGAAGCTGAATTTTAATTGTAAGTTAAGAATGTATTGCTTCATATGGAATGTTCTATGGACCCACTGCAGTTTGCGTAACGTCCCAACCATTCTACAGACGATGCCATCACCACCAAACTCCACCTAGCTCTCACCCACCCGGACAATAAAGACACCTACGTCAGAACACTGCTCATAGACTTCAGTTCAGCATTCATCACCATCATCCCTCAGCACCTGATTGGAAAACTAGGCGTGTTAGGCCTGAACACCTCCTATGCACCTTCTTATTATATGCCCTATTCCTAAGCCAGGAAACAACCTTGACAGGCCGCCAGTCCATCCCAGGGCAGACACACACATTCATACACACACACTCACTCACACTTATGGGCAATTTAACATCTCCAACTCACCTAACCACGTAACTGGACACCGTGTGGAAGGACACCGGAGAGCCTGGAGGACACCCATACATAACGCTCTTCGACCAAAAGAACCCTGGTTCTTCAACTGGTTCCAATCAGGCTTTGTAGAAGAACAGGAAGAACAGCCAGGAGCATCAAAGGATACAGCATCAACGTCAGCAGAGGGCCCTGGAGTAGTTCCAAGATGGCGGAGCGCATAGATTACCTGTGAGTGTTTGTGTCGTTATTCCAGATGGTTGTTAATATCCCGAAAGCAGCTCGGATCACCCACTGGAGATAAGAAGATGAAGAAGAGGCTCTTCATTAGACCCACTGGGTGTCCCCATTGTGTCCTGCTCTTTCCTCAACAACAGACACCCACTGATGTCCCCACACTTCGTGCTGAGGAACCTACTATTCTTTGGTTCCAGTTGGAAACTAACTTTTGAGGTTCGAAACTTGTCTATAAACCTCTACAACTCCATGCCGAGATATCTGGCGTGTTGTGTTAGCCATGCTGAGAGACACCAGAGAAGTACAGGGGTTGGACAATGAAACTGAAACACCTGTCATTTTAGTGTGGGAGGTCTTATGGCTAAATTGGACCAGCCTGGTGGCCAATCTTCATTAATTGCACATTGCACCAGTAAGAGCAGAGTGTGAAGGTTCAGTTAGCAGGTAAGAGCACAGTTCTGCTCAAAATACTGCAATGCACACAACATTATGGGTGACATACCAGAGTTCAAAAGAGGACAAACTGTTGGTGCACGTCTTGCTGGCGCATCTGTGACCAAGACAGCAAGTCTTTGTGATGTATCAAGAGCCACGGTATCCAGGGTAATGTCAGCATACCACCAAGAAGGACGAACCTCCACCAGCATCACGTAGTGACCTGGCCACTATCCTGCAAGAAGAATGGCTTAAAATCCCTCTGACCACTGTGCAGGACGCAGTATATGTCATTCCCAAGACGAACTGACGCTGTATTGGCCGCAAAAGGAGGCCCTACACCATACTAATAAATGATTGTGGTCTAAAACCAGGTGTTTCAGTTTCATTGTCCAACCCCTGTGTGTGTAGCTCAATAAATATTCCCCATGTCAGTCTAAATGTATCGACTGTTCCTGGTAACCTTTATCTCCCTTCCCAGCAACACTGCAATCCCACACCTTCTTCTGGTGCCACTATTCTTTTGTTGAAGAGTGTAGCTACACATTAGTCAAATATGCATTATATTTTTGTATATGTATTATGCGTCATAATCATATCTCCATGTATATTTGTAATTGTCTAATGTCCAAATGAAACATGAAACTCCGGTATAAAAACTTTCTCCAAAGATGTTTATGCACTGAATGGTTCAAAATTAGGTGCACGGGCCAGAATGTTACCTGCTGGTTGGTGGAAACGGGCTAACATTGAACCCAGAAAGCTGCCCGGCCAGGGAACTGAACCCAGGCTCTTCTCGCTGGGAGATGACTGCGCTGTCCACTGTGCCATCAAGCTTTTCAAATAAACTATGATCCACAAGATCAGATAAGTACCAGAACCAAGGTTCAGGCCAACAGCTCGCTCTAACATTGGCTCAAATCTGGACTCTCTTCTTTCCAAGATAGAACCGCCTGGTTCTTCCTACTGTTAGGAGCTGCTGTTCATCCCCAGAACTACAGGTCCTCACTGTGATCTTGCCATCTCACTGGGAACTCGTTGATCACCCCGACTGAGAATGCAAGAAGTCTTGGAGTGATTCTGGATGGCCAGTTATCGTTCTCAGCTCATATAGCGAACCTGACTCGGTCATGCAGATTCCTCCTCTACAACATCCGGAGGATTCGACCCTTCCTTTCTCAGGAAGCCACCCAGCTGCTGGTCCAGTCTCTGGTCATTTCAAGGCTAGACTACTGCAACTCGCTCCTGGGCTGGTCTTTCTTCTGGGGGCCATCAGGCCCTTGCAACTTGTTCAGAACGCTGCAGCTCGTCTCATCTTCAATCTTCACCCACGTCACTCCACTGCTGCGCCCCCTTCATTGGCTTCCTGTTGTTGCCCGCATCAGATTTAAAACTCTGAGGCCTACAAAGCCAAGACTGGACCAGCGCCTCCCTACCTTATGGCAATGGTGAAGAGTCGAGCTGTACCTCAAGCCCTTCGTGCTTCAAGTACAGCTCGTCTCGAACCACCATCCCTGAGGACACATGGAGGACAGGCGTCCAGACTCTTCTCTGTCCTGGCTCCCAGATGGCGGAATGAACTCCCACTGGGCGTCAGAACAGCAGAGTCTCTCGCGGTCTTTAGACGCAGACTGAAGACCCATCTCTTCCTAATGCACTTAAGTGAGTGAGCTCTAGCAGACCACTTATAACGACCTTTCTCTAGGTACCAACACTGGCCCCCTGTTCGGGCAGTGTCTGAGCTCGTGGTGAGTTTTAGGCTCTAAACTTCCTACTAGCTGGAATGTTATCCAACGGAACACTAAGCACTGTTGTAAGTCGCTCTGGATAAGAGCGTCTCCTAAATGCCTTAAATGTAAATGTAACTGTTATGCATGTAATGCATCGCCTTCCTGATCGGAGAACAATAACCCAAAATAAACCAGCAGAACATGGTACACGGCCCCCCCACCAAAAGCCGTTGCCCCCAGAAAAGTCTTTGAACTGAACTGGGGGCCCGCCTTCTTCTTCTTGGCCATGCTGGGCCAAGTGGGGGACTCATCTGGATAAACATCAACTCTGTAGTGGCCTCCAAATGTTTTCAGGCAGTGGACATTGACATGCTACACACGTACAAGCACCACACAAACTACCATGCTGTGCCGAGAACGATCCTCCACCCAAATAATATCTGGTCATCGATAGCCCTGTGGTCAGAAACCAATGACCAGTGATCAATGTGGTAGACAAACTGACTTCATGACTCCAGTCTCTAAACCTACACTTACATGTGGGTCCTAGAAGGAAAAGTGGACCTCATAAAGTGTCCAGAGAGTTGGAGTGTTTGTAATAAAGTGGACAGGGAGCGTATATATGTCACACTGTATTATTTAATATATGAGGCCTGCTCTAGGTGAGTGAGCCTGAAGTGGTTTTATTAACAGCGCTAATTAAAACGAACATTTTCTTCACTCTCTGGGCTACGCAGACAGAGATGTCAGCGCACCCTCCAAGGCCTGGGAAGCCATGACTCGTCCTTCACTCTGCAATTCTCTGTCACCCCCTGAAGAAACTTCCTCTCCCTGGTTCATGTGGCTAAATTGACTCCGGAGGCCCAGAGTGCACCGATTAGCATATGCAGGTGTCACACACGTGCTGGCTCTTCTCCTGCGAGCGCTCAGTGTGTAAGCAGCCACGGCTCCGTCTCTAACACAGCGGTGGAGCAGGCCCACACACTGGGAGTCGAGGCCGCTCCACACACACACACAAACGCTTGTATTTATACGGTGTCAGGACTTAGAATCATACATACAGACTCAACAGCCACAACAATGGTCACTCAATGTGCAAAGATGCCCTACATGAGTCATCGTGTTAGTGCCAGCACCACCAACACCACATCAACTTCGCCAAAGACTGCAATGGTGTCGTGCCAGACTGTTACGAGTGACTCCGAATGCGTGTGTGGAGGCACCGTGGTCAGCACCAAGATGAACGGTTTGTTATCACACGTCCAGAAGGTCTGGTGTCACTCCACCTCCACCCCTAACGCACCATCTGCAGGAACTGTGTGAGGATATTCAAGCTGCATGGGATGGATTATCACAGGACACCATTAGGAACCTCTACAACTCCATACCGAGACATGGCATGTTGTGTTAGCCATACTGAGAGACAGACTTCTGTATGTGTAGCTCAATAAATATTGATCATATCAGTCTAAATGTTTTATCAGTTATTGATCCTGGTAACCTTTATCTTCCTTCCCAACAGCACCGCAGTCCCACACCTCCTTCTGGTGCAGCTGTTTCTTTAACGATGAGTGTGCATGCATTATATTTCTGTATATGTATTATGCTTCAGAAATCATATGTCTCATGTATATGACATACTTGTAAATGTCTATGGTAATGAAACATGAAACGCTGGTATAAAACTCTTTCCAAAGCCATTAGCATCCCCGATTTGGTCCAGCAAATATACCAAAACAAGTACACAGACATACACACACATATATGCTCCCCTCTCTCTCTCTCTTCTCGTCTGGCTAATAGGCGCATCAGTGCCTATGGCTTTAAGTTGGGTAACGGTAGGCCTAATGAAGTGGTGGGTGACTCACTGGGAGAGCTAAGGCACGTTAGGCTGATTGGCTTTAAAACGAGGCCGAGTCGAATCGACTGGCATGCATATTCATGCCACCCCATACAGTAGGGCAGCAGCGGTGGCGGCTGCTTTATGAGAGGCTTGTTTATGAGGGACTTGGTTGGCGGCCCCCGCGGTAAACGGGCCTAGGACGCCTGCGCACTCCTGGCGGCGCCTCGGCGCTCATTAACAGCAATTAAGTTGCAGTCTGAAGCACTGGCATGCTTAATTGGCAATTACTGATATGTCTGATAGCGACGAGAGTGTCAGGGCTATGTTTAGAAGACGCGGAGGTAAACATGCGCGGCTGTGTTTACGCCTGGCGGGGAAAGTAGAAAGAGCAACAGACGCAACATAGTCCTGAAGGTCAAAGCTTCTGGTCCGGTCTATTTGAGGGACTTCAGAAAGAGATCTCAGGCAAGGAGCCATGACGCGTCTGCTCGAAGCGACGTGCAGTGCATTAAGCACCTGCGGGGGCTCTGTATCTGGAGCAGGTTGGGGTTAAGTGCTTTGCTCAAGGGCAATGTGGGGGGAGCCGATGGCTGGGGTCAAACCATGACTTCTCCAGGTGGACTCAAGGTCTTTGGCTGCTGAGCTACTACTACCCCATGGTCACTCAGTTGGACAAAGAGTCAGGGGGCCATGCCTAACAGTACCAGTTTGGACATGGTTGTTCATCGTAAGCTTAACAGGAAGAGAACTATTCATTTATTAGTCTTACAGTTAATTTATTTATTTACTGCCATTATAGGCCCCAATTTTTAAATCACAAGGGACCAATCTATAATAATTAGGTTTCTCTAAGCTACTACTTGTGGTAGCTCAGCGGATAACACCACATGTGGGAGACTGGGGTTCAAAGTCCTGTCTGCGTGAGTATGCTGTGCTACACCAATAAGAGTCCTTGGACAAGATTCCTAACACTACACCACCTGTAATATGATTAACCTTGTAAGTCGCTCTGGATAAGAGCGTCAGCTAAATACCATAAATGTACATAGTAGGAACATACCAGACATATCCAAAAACCATATGTTCATAGAAAAACATGTTTCTCTACTTTTGTTGATTTTTACTTTTATGCATCATTTAAACACTGCGCCTGCTGTTAACACTGTGTGGACATTTCAACAAGAAGGGACCCACAGAAATCAGCTGGAGTTGCTTGGAAAAAATCTGGTTCCATTGACTTACATTAAAACTGAAGTTTTTTTTTTTTTGCCCTCTCCTGTAAAACTGGAAAATACTGTTTTTCTTTGGACAATGACAAAATACTATATATATATATATATATATATATATATATATATATATATATATATATATATATATATATATATATATACACACGCTATACTATATAGTTAAAATGATTAATAAAATGTTTCTCCCGTCTAGAAGAAGCTGTTGATGAACTAAATCTGCATGTTCGATGAAATAAAACTTTCAGAACATGATTAAAAGATACAGAGAAGATGAGCCAACCTGTAATAACTGGTAGACCACCAAATCTGGCTCCATCAGACATTGAGACGTACCCTTGAGGGTTCCACCCCAATGACAGTTTAATAGTTTTTTCTGTATGTGGCTCTGAAAGGATGTGTAGCTGTCTTAGAGAGGTTTTCAGACCAAGGAAGCAGCTGTTTATCATGGGACAATAGAACAGCCATCCCAGAACCCAGACCCCAACACCAATGAGGGCATTAAGATGGAAGAGTGGAGTTGCCTGAGAAGCAGATGATGAAGACTGAACTGTGGACATCTTGGCTGATCTTATACGTGACACATTTGTGCATCTTTTTGTAGATGGGAAGTTCAAATTCCCAGCTAAATTCTGGTTAGCAACAGCAAATAGCTGTTTCCAATAGAGCATTCAGAAAGTTAGTCCGAAGTAGCTCAAGTAGCTGCAGTGGACATGGGGAAAATGCTAACCGATTTTTCAGAGTAAAATAGATGAGCCAGATTTTCACAATCACCTCAGACTAAATGTGTGGTCATGTTGGTCAAACATCCTCCTCCTGTCAAGGTAGGAGGTTCTGAGCCATATCGTGCTGAAAATGACCAGACGTCCGGCTTGCAAGACTAGCATTACTGTAGCCACATGACTTAACTAGCCAGCTATCCAATGTGCTGCATGCAACTCTACTTTCTTTTTAATTGCTTAGTGTTTTAATTGCTTAGCCAAGCTGTACCAAATACATGCAGAAAGTAACTCGCAGCATGCAACTAGCTCCGTGGAACGTTCACCACATAAAGCCAGCCATAATCCCACAACTGGGGAATTACAGAAGCTAAAGCATCAGCCCCTACATACTTCAGTCAAACGTCCTCTTCCATCTAGGTAGGCGATTCTTGGCCACATCATGGACCAGGTAGAGGACCAACATTTCCGTAACCAGATGACTTACCTAGCCAGCTAATGGTAACTGCTGTTTAATCTGTTGCCTGTGGCAGTCTATTCTTTCTTAATCTGCTGTTAGCATGACCTACATAGACAACATATTCTTCATCTGCTCTCCCAGTTTCCCTAACTTTATATATCCTTTGGCAGTCAAAGGATGAAAATAATTACAAAAGGAAAGACTCGCAATGCTTTTCGGACAAGACGAACGAGGCATACAGAGGAACCATAATGACTGCATCCATAATATCCGTTTCCAAAGTACAACATCCACAAAGCAGATTATACCATTCAGCTACACAGCCTAAACCTCTTCCTACTGTCTTATTTGAACATGACAAAAAAAAAAACACAAATACAGTGAGAGAAATAAGTATTCCACAGATTAACATTCAACAGAGCTCTTTTAGGACATCCACAGCAAGATAGTTGTGAAGCACAACACTATCACCGTTCACTAGCGTGTTTCAGAACTTCTGTAGCACTCTTAGGCCCCCAGAAGACTTCTTCAACCAAATACAAGACAGAACATTTGGACAAGTCTGTGGACTACTGGGAGAACATAGTGTAGCTGGATTAGGCAAAACATTTTGGGAATAAAATGACATGCCATATTCTGAGGAGAAGTGACTCTACATCGAGGGGTTAAAGGTGGAAGTATTACGATAGGGGGCTGTTCCTCCTCCCATGCTGCTATCACAATACAAATCATTGAAGGGAAGACTAATATAGCCAAGCACTGGGAAATTCTAGAGAATGACGATCAGCACAATGAAGATGAGGCATGGGTGGACCTACCACCAGGACAATGATCCAAAACACACTGCAATGGAGACTGTACAAAAGATCTGAAGATCTAAATTCATCTGTGGGTCCCCTGGCATCATCAAGATTTAAAACCATCTGATAACTTCTGAAACAAGTCTACATCCGATGCTAATTTATTTCATTTTATTTTTGTTTTATGGATCAGCTATGTAGTATTATTGGGTTACTGCCCATGTCTGGTCTAATCCTGTGAATAGCATGTTGGAAATGTGTTAATTTTTTTTGTCATGTTCAATATTGTTTTATATCAATGTACAAAGAAAACCAAGTATCACCAAAATGGCAACTTTACAAGGGGAGGCCAAAAACCTGATGTCACTTGGAAGTCAATGGAACCAGATTTTTTACCAAACAGTTTGGGTCCATTTATGTTGGTCCATTCAGGATAGGATTTTCACACAGTGTAAACAGCAGCTGCTGTGGTCAAGTTATGCAAAGTATTTACAGTCAACCAAAATGGAGATACATGGTTTTCATTGGACAGTGACGATGCTCAACACAGAGGTCAAACATGTTGCATGCAACTTGGATTTCTGTCCAGCTGCTTAGCACAACGGTCAAGTTGTACCACAATTAGCTTGAAATCAACTTATGCTAACCATACACAAGAAGACTTTGAAAAGACTGACTCTGAAAACTTAATAGACCAAAGTGTGACACCCTCTCACATCTAAAGACAAGTCACTAACTTTTAGTCACTAGTCACAGGCTATGATATTGCAAAGATTGGGAATCTTGCAGAGTCACTATTTACAAGACTGAAACTAGATTTTGAGATTATTTCCCATCATGCTCACTGGTAGGCTAATGTAAACACTGTAGCCCCATTCGGCAGTGTTTTAGCTAGCTAGCTAGTTAGCTTTAGCATAGCATAACTACCCTTTGTTACAAGCTAGGATAACGTGAACATAGCTTTAAAACGTTTGGGTTTAGAACCCGACTGTTTACTGCACATCTCTGCTCATTAATAAGCTCTTGGATGAGTTTATATTTGTGAGGTCTCCGGCCCATGACTCGGACTCGCGTTAGCCCCGGAGATTTCGAGGGCTTCAGAAATTTCTGTCCACATTTTTTTCTATTTCCACTCTGTCGTGGTAGAAATGGGAAGATATGTCAAAGAGGCATTCTTGTTCACTCCACAGCTCTACCAGCTTCTCCTCCTTTTGAACAGTCCAGGAGAATCCGCTGTTTCCGAGCCCTCGCCGGACTCCCCTTCATGTCGAATCTCCGCCGGACGTTCCTGTATTAGGCTCTCTCTCCGCTTTCCGTTTGGAGCTGAACTCAGCTCTCCTATTGGTTGCCGACAATGTTCACGTCACTATTTGCATGAGCCAAGACCTACGGCTTATGATAATATTAAAGACGGTTGATTTTATCGGAACGCCACCTTACAGTTAACGATGGAGATGACACGAGCGCGACCCAACTGTAGAAAGACTCATGATTTTGTTTCCGACTTTTGAAATTTGCCTGCGACAGTAAAATCGCTTGGTGTAAGGTCAGCATTACAGCATGCATCAACTAGTCGCATCAACTTTCACCACAGAGCCATATCCAAGCCAGCCATAGTTCCACATCTGTGGAATGTAAGAGACTAAGGAACCAAAGCCCTGACAGCTTTTCCTAGCACCCTAATTTGTAAGTGGCTCCAGATGACGTCGCTACCCTCCACTTCCAGAATGAATGCACGGTGTGGAAATAATGGCAGAGAGAGCTTGAGGTTCTAGCTCTAAACCCCCCTCTCCCCCATTCTGCCCCCTCCCACCATCAGCCATGCCTGGTTCTCAGTAATTGACGTGACATATTGACGGGCACTCTCCTGCGGCTGGGGAGCCCAGAGCCTGCACAGCCTTCCAGCTCGCTAATAATCGCTGATTAAAAACTAGTTAAGAGCCCGTGAAGACTAAAATGTGCATTAACCAAATGACCTTCTGAGAAAGAGAGACGGCCATGCCGCCAAAGTGAACTGATTTTCGGAGTCATCCGTGAAGATGGGGGTAAAAGCGAGCCCGTGAAGAGGGGCTGTTATTGAGAAAGCCCAGATAAGGATACGAATGCGGACGCACTCCGTGATTGCACACATTCCCTTTTATTTGTTTTCTGAAATGTCCACGCGCAGGCACGCTCGCTCGCCGTTTGAAGATGCAAATTTGCTTTATCTTTTATTGAGCCGTTATCAACTTGCTCATGAGCTCGTATACTTACGAGGAATAGCACCGCAAGCCATACTTACCAGTGTCGGAGCGCCAGCCAACGTCTACAATAACCTTTGAGTTATGGCTGATCTAATGTAATTACATTGTTGCGGTTCATCCTTGACCCCAATTGAATGAAATAATTAAGGTCTCAGAGCGGTTTAATTTGAAAAAGTTATGCTGCCGCTAAAGCTTTTAAGGTCAGCCGAGCAGAAGTGTTGTTAAGTATCTAATGTACCCTAATGTACAGACTCCTTCCTCTATACTCGGGTCTAAACACTCATACATGGCAGGACCCCGTGTTCATACAACACCAACATATCATTTTAACCGCTCTGTTTTAACCAATTCCTCCTCTCCCGGAGAATCCCCAAACCCACATGTCTGGGTGTCTCCTGAGACAAAGACCATGTTTAAATTGTCCATTGTTAATGAGGAAGCCCCGTAATTATTAGAACCCTTCATTTAAATAAATTCAACTGTAGCATGTTCTTATTATACGTTTTCACTATATTAGGGACACTCTGTCACGCTTCCGGGTCTTCCCGGCTCCACTGGACTCAACTTCCCAGAGTGCATTTACATTTACAGCATTTAGCTGACGCTCTTATCCAGAGCGACTAACAAGGTTAACCATATTACAGGTGGGCCAGTGTAGTGTTAGGAGTCTTGCCCAAGGACTCTTATTGGTATAGCACAGCGTAGTCACCCAGACGGGGATTCGAACCCCAGTCTCCCACATGTGGTGGTGGCTCTCTGGCGGGCAGTGGTGTTATCCGCTGAGCTACACCAACCAATCACTTCTGCTCTAGATCACCAGAGTTCTAAACACAGCTGTCCTCCATTACAGATCTGTATTTAAGCCCCACATGTACACCTCGCAAAGTTTCACCAAACCCTTGGTTGCGGTTCTGAGCGTTCTTTCTATTGTCTAGTGACTCCCGGCTTTGACCTCCTTCTGTAATCCTGACTACTGATCTCTTCTTTGACCCCTTTGGCTTCAATCTCTTGTACCTTCTGGCTGTTCGATCTCTTTCTGGTTCTTGACCATTCATTCTGTCTCTCTCCTCTATATTCTGATTGCCTTGCTGACTGTTTGATACGGTTCTGACCAATCACCTATACCCTGACTTTGACCTCACTCTCTCCCTCATGTTTGATCATGTAACTGCCCGATTGTGACACACACACAGTTATATAACTTGTTATAACATTAAGTGTGTATATAATGGGGGCAGTCGTGGGCTGGAGGTAAGGGAAACAGCCTTGTGACCGGAGGGTCGCCGGTTCGATTCCCTGAACTGACAGTAACGACTCAGGTGCCCTCGAGCAAGGCACCCATGGGCGTGGTAGTGGGGGGGAAAAGTGGACCTGACTACCCAGGGCCCGAGTAGGGAGAGGGGCCCATTTTTTTTCTCATGTTCCTCGTGTACTGGCATGGATAGGGGACCACTGACATTGAGAGTGTACAGCGCCCAGAATTTGCTGCTACGCCCCTGAAGGCACCTAACCCCCAACTGCTGCCCAGGCGCCGTGGATAGGGCTGCCCACCGCTCCGGGTATGTGTGCTCACTGCCCCCTAGTGTGTGTGTTCACTAGTGAGTGTGTTTGTGGGTGTTTCACTTCACGGATGGGCTAAATTTCCCCACTGTGGGATCAATAAGGGATTCAAATTAAATTAATTAATAAATCCGATAGGGTTTACACACCCAGACAAATTTTCTATATAGCCATTTATCCAAATATTCTATTAGGGCAATAATGAAGAAAATTAGAACAACCAGAGCTGCAGTGAAGCTCCCTGGAAGATGGCACCAGTGTATTTTCACCCCGTGTGCACTAAGAGGATGGTTAAAGAGGCAAACACTCCTCCATAGAGTCACAGTTGGGGATCTGCAGAAGATTTTAGGTGCCCCTAATAGAGTTCAGTAGATGCTACTCGAACTACTTGAACAAACACATGGTGGAGTCACATTGTTATAACCCCTTCCATCCTTGCAGATCACGTACACCCATTCGTGCAGATGGTCTTCCTTGAGTCGGATGGGATCCTCAGCAAGACAATGTCACACGAGTATGAGCAAGACCTCCAAGTACTAGCCTGGCCCACAAACTCCATCAGACTTGATCCCAACTGAGTATATGTGGGACCACCTGGATTGTCGAGTTCACTCTATGGATCTTCCCCCACATACCCTCCAGAAGGTGTGGGATGCAGTGCAGTCAGCATGGATCCAAATACCTGTGACAACCTAGCCCGTCTAGCTGCTGTCTGTGCTGACACGGTGGTTACTCTGGATAATAGCTGGTGGTCATAATAATGTGACTCGACTGTGTAAAGCTTGTTAAGTGTGCTGAAGGATCTGTGATGTTTTGAGGCTTAGAGAACCATGTTGGGATACATGGTGGCATCACTGAGTATCAGAACAATTGGCTCTTCCACCAAGACAGTGATGCTGTTTTTTGATGGGCCTAAACTGCTGTAGGCTAAATGGGTGGTCATGTGCAATGGAAGTGTTTTCACAACCACGATTTTACAACCGCGATGATGTGGTATGTGGACGGTACGGCCTGCGGAGTGAGCATTTTAGATTTCTGAACGCGGTTTACGCAGTGCATCAAACAAAACAAAGAGAGTTCCTTGATGTGGCTGCAACCTGGGCAGCCTCCTGCTCATTCATTATCGTTATCTCCATGAACAATCCCCCTCCACACCACCACCAACACCACCACCGCCACCACCACCAGCAACGCCGCCACTGAATCAATATTTCCCTTAGAGCTAACCGTATTGAGCAACGCACACGGCAAAGCAAGAGAATGCATCAATCATGCCACTGCGGCCGAATGCGCTTCAGCCTGGCCCCCGAAGCGCTGGTGGTCCTGTCTCTCATCGCGATAAGCCTCTATTGTTTCCTGCGTCAACTTAAAGAACCCAGCTTCGGCTCTGTTGTGTTGCTGTTCCCAGAGACTTCAGAGCTTAATGAATGCAAGGATCTGCTGTGTTAGGCTTTGGGTGTCTCCTAGGCAGCTCTCCTTACCCATGTTTTTGGATATTGGTTTATTCATATTGGCCCCCTTCATGCACGTCCCACAATAGCGAATAGCAGCGTTCCGCTGGAGCCGGCCGTCCTCCGCGTAACCTTCACGCACAAGCTATAGAAAATGCATTGGAAATTGTGCTAAGGCAGTGGGATTTCAGAAGAAAGCGGCCCGGCTATTTGAAAATCAGCCTTTAAAGGAATACAGCGGCTTATTTTAATACGGTGCGTGCCAAAGCAGAAAATGGCCCAGGAGCGGCGCGTGTATGAATAAGCAGAATCGCCAGGGCTCACTGCTGACCTATTCCAGCACTTTCAGTTCCATTTGAAAGTCCCTTTTTCATGCCTTGAAAGTGTGTGTGGGAGGAGGAGGAGGTGGTGGAGGAGGGTAGGGGGTGGGGCAAAAGGGAAAGAAAAAAAGAAAAAGGAAACGTTGATAAAGCCGACATATCCCCTCTTTGTCGGAGCTCACACCTCGCTTATATCTGCCAAAAACAATCACCACTTTAGATATCCTCCGAATGAATTCCCCGCAGTGGCCCGGCGGCCGAGCCAGCCCGAGCTTGGCCTTCTCTATTCTGCCCATTTCAAAAACACACAACCCATCAAACTCGGCACAATGGTGGAGAAAGCAATTTGCTAACAAATGTTTTGACAATGGCTTCCCTTTTCTCGGGCAGCATTCAGAGATGTACGCACAATTTAATACCCACAAACAATCAGCGCTCTGAATGGATCCACAGCTATTTCTGTGGCGGCCCCCTCCCAACACTCTCTCATTATTGTTCCCGCACTATGGAAAGGCAGTCAATGGTCCATATCACGCAAAATACATTATCACACACTGTCATCCTCTCCCTTGGCACAAAGCTTAATTAATTCCAGCTAGGACCGAACAATATTCTCAGCCTCGGTCAGGGGTTATTATGAAAAGTCTGTAGTTAATTGTTTTAAGACTGCTTCCCTCGCATACACAAGTGAGGAAGGCGCGAGGACGTAGGCCACCTCCGGCATTACAGTGTGCAGCCAGTGTGAAAATATTACAGAACGCTGCTCTCGGTCTGAGGGGATGACGTTCCGACCAACTGGTCCAACTCCAGTATTAATCCGGTTTGATACAAAACTGGCACAGTGAGTGAAGGTGGGGGTATGAACTGCTTCAGGCTGTGCATATGAACTTCATTGATTCAAGGTTAAAACATACAGTACCAAACAAACGTTGGGACCATTTTTTGCCTGTGTAGGAATATAACGGAATATCATGGAATATAATGGAATATTTGGAATGCGTATTCAGGATACAACAATGGTGGATTTCTTTTTAGGCCATGCTTAGGCCAGTAATCCCAGTGTTACTCAGCTCTGCTAAAGTCTGAGTAGACTGATAAATCAGTGTGATGGTCAGTTATTAATCCCAGTGTTACTCAGCTCTGCTAAAGTCTGAGTAGACTGATAAATCAGTGTGATGATCAGTTATTAATCTCAGCGTTACTGAGCTCTGATAAAGTCTGAGTAGACTGATAAATCAGTGTGATGGTCGGTTATTAATCTCAGCGTTACTGAGCTCTGCTAAAGCCTGAGTAGACTGATAAATCAGTGTGATGGTCAGTTATTAATCTCAGTGTTACTGAGCTCTGCTAAAGTCTGAGTAGACTGGTAAATCAGTGTGATGGTCAGTTATTAATCTCAGCGTTACTGAGCTCTGCTAAAGTCTGAGTAGACTGGTAAATCAGTGTGATGGTCGGTTATTAATCTCAGCGTTACTGAGCTCTGCTAAAGCCTGAGTAGACTGATAAATCAGTGTGATGGTCAGTTATTAATCTCAGTGTTACTGAGCTCTGCTAAAGTCTGAGTAGACTGGTAAATCAGTGTGATGGTCAGTTATTAATCTCAGCGTTACTGAGCTCTGCTAAAGTCTGAGTAGACTGGTAAATCAGTGTGATGGTCGGTTATTAATCTCAGTGTTACTGAGCTCTGCTAAAGTCTGAGTAGACTGGTAAATCAGTGTGATGGTCAGTTATTAATCTCAGTGTTACTGAGCTCTGCTAAAGTCTGAGTAGACTGGTAAATCAGTGTGATGGTCAGTTATTAATCTCAGCGTTACTGAGCTCTGCTAAAGTCTGAGTAGACTGGTAAATCAGTGTGATGGTCAGTTATTAATCTCAGCGTTACTGAGCTCTGCTAAAGTCTGAGTAGACTGGTAAATCAGTGTGATGGTCAGTTATTAATCTCAGCGTTACTGAGCTCTGCTAAAGCCTGAGTAGACTGATAAATCAGTGTGATGGTCAGTTATTAATCTCAGTGTTACTGAGCTCTGCTAAAGTCTGAGTAGACTGATAAATCAGTGTGATGGTCAGTTATTAATCTCAGTGTTACTGAGCTCTGCTAAAGTCTGAGTAGACTGGTAAATCAGTGTGATGGTCAGTTATTAATCTCAGCGTTACTGAGCTCTGCTAAAGTCTGAGTAGACTGATAAATCAGTGTGATGCTCTGTTATTAATCTCAGCGTTACTGAGCTCTGCTAAAGCCTGAGTAGACTGATAAATCAGTGTGATGGTCAGTTATTAATCTCAGCGTTACTGAGCTCTGCTAAAGTCTGAGTAGACTGGTAAATCAGTGTGATGGTCAGTTATTAATCTCAGCGTTACTGAGCTCTGCTAAAGTCTGAGTAGACTGGTAAATCAGTGTGATGGTCGGTTATTAATCTCAGCGTTACTGAGCTCTGCTAAAGTCTGAGTAGACTGGTAAATCAGTGTGATGGTCAGTTATTAATCTCAGTGTTACTGAGCTCTGCTAAAGTCTGAGTAGACTGGTAAATCAGTGTGATGGTCAGTTATTAATCTCAGCGTTACTGAGCTCTGCTAAAATCTGAGTAGACTGATAAATCAGTGTGATGATCAGTTATTAATCTCAGCGTTACTGAGCTCTGCTAAAGCCTGAGTAGACTGATAAATCAGTGTGATGGTCAGTTATTAATCTCAGTGTTACTGAGCTCTGCTAAAGTCTGAGTAGACTGGTAAATCAGTGTGATGGTCAGTTATTAATCTCAGCGTTACTGAGCTCTGCTAAAGTCTGAGTAGACTGGTAAATCAGTGTGATGGTCGGTTATTAATCTCAGCGTTACTGAGCTCTGCTAAAGTCTGAGTAGACTGGTAAATCAGTGTGATGGTCAGTTATTAATCTCAGTGTTACTGAGCTCTGCTAAAGTCTGAGTAGACTGATAAATCAGTGTGATGGTCAGTTATTAATCTCAGCGTTACTGAGCTCTGCTAAAGTCTGAGTAGACTGGTAAATCAGTGTGATGGTCGGTTATTAATCTCAGCGTTACTGAGCTCTGCTAAAGTCTGAGTAGACTGGTAAATCAGTGTGATGGTCAGTTATTAATCTCAGTGTTACTGAGCTCTGCTAAAGTCTGAGTAGACTGGTAAATCAGTGTGATGGTCAGTTATTAATCTCAGTGTTACTGAGCTCTGCTAAAGTCTGAGTAGACTGGTAAATCAGTGTGATGGTCAGTTATTAATCTCAGCGTTACTGAGCTCTGCTAAAGTCTGAGTAGACTGGTAAATCAGTGTGATGGTCAGTTATTAATCTCAGTGTTACTGAGCTCTGCTAAAGTCTGAGTAGACTGATAAATCAGTGTGATGGTCAGTTATTAATCTCAGTGTTACTGAGCTCTGCTAAAGCCTGAGTAGACTGATAAATCAGTGTGATGGTCGGTTATTAATCTCAGTGTTACTGAGCTCTGCTAAAGTCTGAGTAGACTGATAAATCAGTGTGATGGTCAGTTATTAATCTCAGTGTTACTGAGCTCTGCTAAAGTCTGAGTAGACTGATAAATCAGTGTGATGGTCGGTTATTAATCTCAGCGTTACTGAGCTCTGCTAAAGTCTGAGTAGACTGGTAAATCAGTGTGATGGTCGGTTATTAATCTCAGCGTTACTGAGCTCTGCTAAAGTCTGAGTAGACTGGTAAATCAGTGTGATGGTCAGTTATTAATCTCAGCGTTACTGAGCTCTGCTAAAGCCTGAGTAGACTGATAAATCAGTGTGATGGTCGGTTATTAATCTCAGTGTTACTGAGCTCTGCTAAAGTCTGAGTAGACTGGTAAATCAGTGTGATGGTCAGTTATTAATCTCGGTGTTACTGAGCTCTGCTAAAGCCTGAGTAGACTGATAAATCAGTGTGATGGTCAGTTATTAATCTCAGTGTTACTGAGCTCTGCTAAAGCCTGAGTAGACTGATAAATCAGTGTGATGGTCGGTTATTAATCTCAGTGTTACTGAGCTCTGCTAAAGTCTGAGTAGACTGGTAAATCAGTGTGATGATCAGTTATTAATCTCTGTGTTATTAATTAAACTCTTGATTGGGGATTGCCTGGGAGTAGCAGTAGTTGACTAGCAGTAGCAGACACAGAGAGCCAACAAATGACGAAGAAACCTGTATCTGAATAATATTCAAATATATGCATAGTCTTTATTCATAGGGGATTTTGGGACGTTTGGGACGTGGCTCTGCTAAACCCTACCCCGAAAAATTTCCACCAGTGAAAATATTACTTTTCTGTTTTTTTTTTGACTGGGTTTTTTTGTTCCTTTGGATTACATTTTTAAGCAAAACACTACAGAAACACTGTGTTAAGTTTTGACTAATTAGGATGAAGTAAAACATTAGCAACGGTTACAAAGCTTACCTAAAACAGTTACATGTTAAGTACAACAGCTGTAACAGCAGTTACATGTTTACTTAACATTAGTGACCCATCGTTAATGCATTACTTCATGTTAACTAGTGTATTATTAAGATTAGTCAGTCAGCACTTAATGTAAAGGGTTACCTGAGACTACATCCCTGTTCCTCAAGGCCCCGATCCCACTGTACTGAAGAAAACTCGGTGTGGAACTTTCAGAATTCACTACCAAAATACAAATGAGCTGTAATTAAACAGACATATTGTGTTATGTTATGATTATACATGTGATCAACTGTTCAAAGCCCTGTGCGTCCGTAATGGCTAGTAAGGTATGCCCAAAATGAGCCTAACCTGTCACATTTCTGAAGGTGGTTGGGATTGCAGATCATGAGTAGGAGGAAATGGGAACAGACTAGAGGTGTAGGAAAACCTGAAGGCAAGTTCACTGGAAAGAATGAAGTGGAAGAGGTAATAAAAATAAACAATAAAAAATGATATTATTGGTTATTAGTTGCTGGATCCTCCGTGGAATCACCCGTCACATGTTCAGGGCGGCTATTCTGACTGTAAATGGACTAAACGAAAGGCGGTCTCTGGCTGTATGTACTGCTGGTTGACTTTCTGTGATGTCAGACAGGGTTTATGAAAGGCATTACGGTAGAGCTACAGGCAGTATATAATTCGCGTGTCACCGCGCTGACTCTCGGAGAGTGCCAGCCCGGTGTGGTTTTGGTATTCTGCTCAGCTAGCTGTGCAGGCCAGGCAGTGTCATTGTTAATTAAATGCCTTTTTGAGTAATCCAGCACTGCGGTGAGAATAAGGCCTTACCTCCTCCCCTCATTTCTCTCCTCTCAGCTTATTAATCACGCTGGCATTTGATGGTAAAACAAAGAGATACACATGCAGATACACCGCACCCCCATTCCCTCCATCTCTCTCTCTCTGGCACGGTTCCAGCGCTGCAACATTTGCTTTCTTGAAAACATACAATCATCATATCACTTCTGACACTTCCAAGAGCACAACTGTCATCAGCCTGGACCGAGGGCAGCTTGTTTTCATCATTTGTGTCTCGCTAGTTTGGACCTCGGCTCTGGCACCCCCTGCTCGCCTCTAGGGCCCGATAGATGGATGAACACCAGCATAAGGAGGCTCGCTAGGTGCTGACTTTGGCAAACTCAAGGGTGATACTAACGCTGACCTCGCTCTGCTGAAATGAGTCTTAAATTCCCGACTCGTTCCAATTACTGCAAGCTGAAACTGCAGATGTGCCAGATGAGGATGTGCCAAGGAGAGGTCTATCTACAAAAGATCAGGATACACTTAAAGAATTAGCCTGGCACAAAACCAAACTGGCATAACGTCCACCTTATTCTAATCGTACTCCCTCAGTCCGGACATGTGTGCCTCCTTATGTAGCGAGCCGTGAGGTGCTATCAAGATAATAATCAGGAGGTAACAATTAGCACTGTGGAAACCCCACACCGTCGTTACACACCCTCCATCTGTGTAACACTGTATAGACACCAGCACTGTAAAGTTATAAGGACAATATATATTGTCACTGTCCAAAGAAATACATGTATCTCCATTTTTGTTGATTTTTACTTTTATGCCTCATTGGATCACATGAGCTGCTGTTTACACTGGCTGTGAATTTTGTGAAGAATGGACCAAAAGAAATGGCCCAAAACAGCTTGGAAAGACGTCTGGTTCCACTGACTTCCATTAAAATTAAATGAGGTTTTTGGCCTCTCCTGTAAAGTTGCCATTTTAGAGATACCTGTTTTTCTTTGGACAGCGACGATTTATATAATATATAATATAATATATATTTATAATCATCAAAAGAATAGCTACACCCAGAAGGAGGTGTAGGATTGCAGTGCTGTTGGGAAGGAAGATAAAGGTTACCAGGATCCATAAATGATGATACGTTCAGACTGATATGGGGAATATTTACTGAGCTACACATACAGAAGTCTATCTCTCAGTATGGCGTTAGGCCGCCATGTTTGCTAACACAAAGTATCAGATGTTCCTGCAGATGGTGCTGTAGGGGTGCAGGTGGAGTGACACCAGCCCTTCTGAACGTATGACGATAATAAGCCGTTCATCTTTGTGTTGACCACGGTGCCTCCACACACAGATTCATTGGTGACCTCCACCATGATAGAAGTAGGGCTCAGCACTGTAGGTGACCCGCTACCATTCTGACTCAGTATGACTTTATGGCAGTCTGGCATTGAACCATTGCAAAGATCAATTTGAATGGAAGTCAAAGGAACTTTGGGGCCATTTCTGTTGGTCCATTCATCAAAACCTTCACACAGTGCAAACAGCAGCTGCTGTGTTCAAATGATGCATCAAAGTAAAAACTGGAGGCACATATTTTCCCTTGGACAGTGATGATATGTGAAAATGGAAAGGTACAGGCAAAATAAAAATGCCAAGATAACGGTGCGGTGAAGGCAATGTTAAGGTTATGGTTAGTTAGATGCAAGACACAAACTCAACACATGTATACATGTATGAGAACAACTTGTTAAACTTTTGGTGTTGGATTGACGTTGTAAACAGAGAAACAACCCCCTTCTAAAGCCCTCCCCTAACAGATACTGTTAATTCTGTCACATTCTATGCTAGAGTGGCCACTTTCATAACTTTCAAGACCCCCAAAGGAGGACATCATAAAGGGGGGGAGGGCCAGGCACGATACCAGAACAGAATTACAATGATCTAACCTATATGACACATATATCGTCGCTGTCCAAAGAAAAACATGTATCTCCATTTTTGTTGATTTTTACTTTTATGTCTCATTTGATCACATGAGCTGCTCTTTACACTGTGGCCCAGAATGGCTTGGAAAGACGTCTGGTTCCATTGACATCCATTTATATGAAATGAGGTTTTTGGCCTCTCCTGTAAAGTTGCCATTTTGGAGATACCTGTTTTTCTTTGGACAGCGACGATATGATGGCCTTACCCACCTAATTGAGTGGCGTGGATGGCATTCGTGAGTCAGAATGGAGCTTCCTAATTGACTAGCATTTAAAAGGTTGACTTGTGGTAAACCAATGCAATGCCAGTCATGTCTTTTGACACAGACGTGAGCCAATGACATGCATAACATTGTTGGCGAGTGAACATTTTAAATAGTTCATCCCGAAACGAGGACTAATAGGCGTCCGTCCAGGAATTGCGCCGGACTGGGAGTTGAAAAAATGTCCCGTATGGGCTAAAACCGGACGTGTGGCCACCCTATTCCATGTTCTTGTGACACACGCCTACACTAGTAATGCTAACTTAGGTTACATCCATGTGCTAATGAGATGCTTGTTATCTGTCAGACAATGTTGATGAGTGAAAATCACCCCCTACTACCCCGCCTACATTGAGCTGCACCTAAACAAAGCATTGCAGGAGTTTAGAAACTTCACACTCACCCAGTCCCCCACATTTAGCCCGAAATGGCTCATGGTGCCCCCAGATGTTCTTGCTCTGAGATCACAGCTGGCTCTCGCAGGTCTAAACAGAGAAACTGTTAACACTAGTTCAAATATTACAGCTCTTATCTGCTAGTCTCTGACAAGGAGATGAAATACACGTACCTCTGCCTTAGAAAGCTGCCTCCAACAGAATTCCAAATTTGGACAGACCTTTATAGAATAACATTGGCTCCAATTCATTATAGGGCCATTGACTTATGTTTTTGACCAATTAGCTCAGAAACGATGATCCTCTACACCACTGGAGTTATAGGATTGAAGAGTGTGCTAATGCTAACACGCTAATCTTGCCTCAGTAGTATTTGGCATATGGTGCTATTTAATGGTCCTTAGCAATTAGCACAGGAGGCACTATAAAAAAGGTCTCTGGTTAAATGGCATCTTGTTTCGCGTGTCCAATAAAGAGGACGTCTCTGTGGTACACAGGCTAGTGGTTGACACATGGAGGGTTTTTTCCACTGGCCGTATAGCTGCAGAAACAAAACCGGCAGCTGTCTCACACGGGCCTCTGCGCCCCGTGGCTTCATCTCGACATCGCCAGTCAGCTCTGAAAAGAAATCAGACAAGCCAGTGAGCCAGAGAGCGCGGCTCCAAATGCCGCTTTTACATGTAATAACAGCGAAAAAAAGAATCCCCGCCGCTGCCCGCTGGACCCCGGGCCCCGGGCCAGGCGGCGTGTATAAGAGCAGGGTAAAAGCACTCACCGCAGAATGTGATCTTGTCAAAGAGGGCATTAAATATTGATCAGGCGGAGAGCTGGTCAATAAGCCGGGGATTCCGACGGGCTGCTGGGAGTCCGGCAGCCAGAGCCCGGCAGCGGCGGAGCTATTATGAATCCCAGCCAGGAGAAGCGGAGGGACTCTGTGGATCTCGGGGTCAGGACAGTGAGCACAGCTCAGTAAAATAGATGGGGAGGTGGACGGGGTGTGCAGCTTTTGCCTCGCTAAACAGCACTCAGGGATGGGAGAAGCATCAGAGGAATATTTCATAGCGGGGGCTTGGGCTAGCCTCAAGAGCAGGGGCTAATTACTCAACGTCATTTGTGTGAACCAGAACCAGATCTAACCCATGATGTAGATAATGGGTCACTGATGAGCTCTTAACACTTTTGTTCTCACTTTGTTAGCGCTGAGGGGTGCTAACCGTATCATGCTAATTGCTACACCAAATGCAATCTAAATCCTGTACCTAGGAAAGATCAGTGAGCTCACGTTTACCGGTTTCTGTCTCTGTAGCTGTAGCAATAGGAGAATCTAGTTTTGCTGTAGGGCTAACCCTAACCCTAATCCTAACCCTAGCTGACTTGGAGGATCACTGCTCTCTTTTGTTGACAGTAGCTGGTGCAGGATTGTTTGTAAAGGTTCCTAACGGTGTCCTGTGATAATCCATCCCAGGCAGCTTAAATAGTTTCACACAGTTCCTGCAGATGGTGCGGTAGGGGTGGAGGTAGAGTGACACCAGGCCTCCTGGACATGTGATGTGTCATCTTGGTGTTGACCACGGTGCCTCCACACACTAATTCATTAGTCGTCTACACCAAAACGAAGGCGGGTCACTGAAGATGGCACTCCGAGTCACTCCATGACAGTCTGGCATGACAGCATTGCAGTCTTTGGTCACGGTGACGTGGTGTTAAGGACAGTCGTTGTAACAAACTGTGTGCATGTAGTCCCGTGTTTTGCAGCCGTCTGCCAATGGTGCTGGGACTAACAGGGCATCACTGCTCACTGAGTGTCTGCAGTCATGGCTATGGGGTCAGTCAGGTACAACGATAAGGCCCGTCTTTGCCTGGCACCAGTCCGGATCCTAACCCTAACCTCACCCCAAAACCAAACACTAACCCTAACCTCAACCCAAAACCTAACCCTAACCTCAACCTAAAACCAAAACCTAACCCTAACCTCATCCCAAAACCAAACACTAACTCTAACCTCAACCCAAAACCTAACCCTAACCTCACCCCAAAACCAAACACTAACCCTAACCTCAACCCAAAACCAAAACCTAACCCTAACCTCACCCCAAAACCAAACACTAACCCTAACCTCAACCCAAAACCAAAACCTAACCCTAACCTCACCCCAAAACCAAACACTAACCCTAACCTCAACCCAAAACCTAACCCTAACCTCACCCCAAAACCACACTAACTCTAACCTCAACCCAAAACCTAACCCTAACCTCACCCCAAAACCAAACACTAACCCTAACCTCACCCCAAAACCAAAACCTAACCCTAACCTCACCCCAAAACCAAACCTTAACCTCAACCCAAAACCAAACCTTAACCTCAACCCAAAACCAAAACTAAACCCTAACCTCAACCCAAAACCAAACACTAAACCTAACCTCAACCCAAAACCAAACCTTAACCTCAACCCAAAACCAAACACTTACCCTAACCTCAACCCAAAACCAAACCTTAACCTCAACCCAAAACCAAACCCTAACCCTTACCTCAACCCAAAACCAAACCCTAACCTCAACCCAAAACATAATCCTTAACCTAACCTTAACCCAAAACCAAAAACAAACCTTAACCTCACCCCAAAACCAAACACTAACTCTAACCTCAACCCAAAACCTAACCCTAACCTCAACCCAAAACCAAAACCTAACCCTAACCCTAACCTCAACCCAAAACCCTAACCTCAACCCAAAAACAAACCTTAACCTCAACCCAAAACCAAAAAGTAACCCTAACCTCAACCCAAAAACAAACCTTAACCGCAACCCAAAACCAAACAGTAACCCTAACCTCAACCCAAAACCCTAACCTCAACCCAAAACCAAAAAGTAACCCTAACCTCAACCCAAAAACAAACCTTAACCGCAACCCAAAACCAAACAGTAACCCTAACCTCAACCCAAAACCCTAACCTCAACCCAAAAACAAACCTTAACCTCAACCCAAAACCAAACAGTAACCCTAACCTCAACCCAAAAACAAACCTTAACCTCAACCCAAAACCAAACAGTAACCCTAACCTCAACCCAAAACCCTAACCTCAACCCAAAAACAAACCTTAACCTCAACCCAAAACCAAACACTAACCCTAACCTCAACCCAAAACCAAACACTAACCCTAACCTCAACCCAAAACCAAACACTAACCTTAACCTCAACCCAAAACCAAACACTAACCCTAACCTCAACCCAAAACCAAACACTAACCCTAACCTCAACCCAAAACCAAACACTAACCCTAACCTCAACCCAAAACCAAACACTAACTCTAACCTCAACCCAAAACCTAACCCTAACCTCAACCCAAAACCAAAACTAAACCATAACCTCAACACAAAACCAAACCTTAACCTCAACCCTAAACCTAATCCTGAACCTTAATAAAAACTTAATCCAGTTAAGATCCAGTTACATGCTGGGGTCAGCAGCATGTCCACAAACGCTTGTTATGGATGTTGGGATGGCTACATGTTCAGTGAAGTCTCAGGTAAACATCTACAGCTATGACTCTTAATAATCTACTGACTGTGTTCAGATGCTTCACTATGACGGCATGCTGCTGGTGTGTTACAGTACAGTACATACAGTACATGATCCCCCATTTCTGTCCTTCCTGAGGTGTCCAGTCCTCACAAACATGCGCTCTCCGCTCTGCTTCTCCACGTTTAAAGCGCAGTAAGAAGCAGCAGACATGAGCATCACCCCTGCCTATGACCCCACTTAGAGACCAATATGAACATTTCAAGACCCTTTCGAGCTGTAAACAAGACGGACCCTGGAATAACAGCAGCTGGAAAATAGTTACTTCAGTCAGACATTAGGTAGTTAGTGACCTGTACAGGACGACTGACATACTGGTTTGCTCTTATAGATTGAAAGATTGGGGTCATGAGATCCTTCATCTTCCATATACTGCAGGGGGTGGGGAGACAGCTCTGATAAAGCACATGCTATTTAATCACACTACAGCCGGTAACGGTACACGGAGGGTTAAGACTGAATACAGCCTTCCTTTTACCATATGATATGATATGATATGATATGATATGATATGATATAAGATAGAATGGCGTCTGGTTACAGCAGCACTGTTAACCTACATGTTTCACAGTCATGTTTGTACATCACCAGCAGTTCAGCTTCCCTCCATCCATGTTTCAAAGAGAGAGAGAGAGAAAAAGGGGGAGCAAGGGAGAGACAGAGAGCGCGAAAGAGAGAGAGACAGAAGGAGAGAGGGAGAGAGAGAGAAGGAGAGGGAGAAAGAGAGAGAGAGAGAGAGAGAGAGAGAGAGAGAGAGAGAGAGGAAGAAAGAGAGAGGGATAGAGAAAGAGGGAGAGGGAGAAAGAGAGAGGAGAGAGGGAGAGAGGGAGAAAGAGAGAGGGAGAGAGAGAGGACAAGATACTGTAGAGAGAGAGAGTGAGAGAGAGAGAGAGAGAGAGAGAGAAAGAGAGAGACAGAGAGGGAGAGAGAGGACAAGATACTGTAGGGAGACAGAGAGAGAGAGAGAGAGAGAGAGAGAGAGAGAGAGAGAGAGAGACAGACAGAGAGGGAGAAAAAGAGAAGGAAAAAGGGAGAGAGAAAGGAAGAGAGAGAGAGACAGAGAGAGAGAGACAGAGAGGGAGAAAAAGAGAAGGAGAAAGGGAGAGAGAAAGGAAGAGAGGGAGAGACAGAAAGAGAGACAGAGAGACAGAGAGGGAGAAAAAGAGAAGGAGAAAGGGAGAGAGAAAGGAAGAGAGAGACAGAGAGGGAGAAAAAGAGAAGGAGAAAGGGAGAGAGAAAGGGTGAGAGAGAGAGACAGAGAGGGAGAAAAAGAGAAAGAGAAAGGGCGAGAGAAAGAGAGAAAGAGAGAGAGAGACAGAGAGGGAGAAAGGGCGAGAGAGAGACAGAGAGAGATGGGGAGAGAGAGATGGAGATGGACTCATTTCTGAGTATTTCTGTCCATCTACATTTACTATATGCCCAGAGGTTTGTAGATAGCAGTGAGGGGACAGACGCTTCCCAAAGAGTCGATTCTTCACCTCCAGCACTTCTGGAAGTCGGGGTCTGTGTTTCTAAGATCTGATTTTTGTGCAAATTGCAAGACATATATTGCAAAAAAAAAGATTTGGGTGGCCAGACAGTTTCCTTCATTCATACTGATGTTTTGCAATAAAGTGCAATTCATAATGATGTCATTTCCTGTAAAGAACGTTTTGCTTATCAATTACAAATAATATGTTACATCTGTATTTACAACTTGCTGCTGAATTTGAATTTTGTTATTTTTATATAATAAAACAAATATTTGGTTATAAAAGGTTATATTATATATATATATAACCTTTTATAACCAAATATTTCTTTAATTATATAAATATATATAGTGTGGTTGGTGTAGCTCAGCGGATAACACCACTACCCGCCAGAAAGCCACCACCACATGTGGGAGACTGGGGTTCGAATCCCAGACTGGGTGACTGTGCTGAGCTACACCAATAAGAGTCCTTGGGCAAGACTCCTAACACTACAGTGGCCTACCTGTAATATGATTAACCTTGTAAGTCGCTCTGGATAAGAGCGTCAGCTAAATACCATAAATGTAAATATATACTGCAATATTTTTCCACTCCTCTACGTTTAGTCTTAAAATGAGAGTGAGATGCATTATTTGCTTCTTATGATCCAAGTAAACCCAAACACATTCATATATACAATCACAGAGACATGCCACAAAACTTGTTTTTAAGTTTTAAGTTTTTTAAGTTTTTTGTTAACATCTGGCTTTAAGAAAACAATAAAAAATAATAAATAGAGTTGATGTAGTCAGTCTCAATGTTTTTAGATCAAGTAGCGGAAACAATATGGAATGACTCAATTCTGAGGAACATATTATGAAATAGCTCTGTAAGCTGCAGTTCACACACCTGCCTCAGATTAAATCTGATAATGAGTCTTCAGGTAAAACAGAGTGCTCACACCTCGGAGAGCTGTTGCACAAACGAGACATGAATCATGGCTCCAACACGAGAGATGTCAGAAACACAAGAGAGAATTATAAAACGTCTTCAGGAAGGTAAATCATCCCGGAGCGCTGCACAAGATGGTAGTTCCCAGTCAGCTGTGTCTAACATCTGGACCAAGTACAAACCAAATGGGAAGTCTGTAACAGGGAAGTAGACCAGTGGAAAGATCAAAGGATCAAGACAGAAAAGTTAGTCATATGTCTTATAAACAGAAAACGCACAACAAAACAAACGAGAAGCATGTGGGCAGAAACTGGAGTCAGTACCTAACCTAAGTTAACACCTAAACAGAAGAGAACCAGGTTACAGTGGGCTACAGAAAGGAAATCATGGACTGACTGGATGAACGTAGTCTCCGGTGGTGAATCGGGAGTCTGCATTGGGCAAGGTGTTGATGCTGGAGCTTCTGTTTGGTGCCGGTCCAATCAACTGCCTGAAGAACACATGTACATTTCCACAGTCACTGAAGATAAGAGGCTGCATGTCAGGTAAAGGCACAGGGGAGACGGCAGACGTTACACCACCGTTATACCACCATTACACCACCACTACACCACCACTACACCGTCATAAAACTACCATTACACCGTCATTACACCACCATTACAACACCATTACACCGTCATAAAACTACCATTACACCGTCATTACACCACCATTACAACACCATTACACCGTCATAAAACTACCATTACACCGTCATTACACCATCATTACACCACCATTACACCGTAATTACACCATCATTACACCACCATTACACCACCATTACACTACCATTACACCACCATTACACTACCATTACACCACCACTACACCACCATTACACCGTCATTACACCATCATTACACCGTCATTACACCACTATTACACCACCATTACACCACCATAACACCGCCATTACACCACCACTACACCGTCATTACACCACCATTACACCACCATTACACCACCATTACACCGTCATTACACCACCATTACACCACCATTACACCGTCATTACACCACCATTACACCGTCATTACACCACCATTACACCGTCATTACACCACCATTACACCACCATAACACCACCATAACACCGTCATTACACCACGATTACACTGTCACAACACCACCACTACACCACCATTACACCGTCAATAAATACCAAAATCTAGAATGAAATTTTAAACACTTCTTCTCATTTCACCAGCTGAAAGGATCTCTGGTGATGTCGACTTCATTATCTAAGATGATAATGCATTTTTCCATACGGCAAAGAACGTGAACACTTTCCTTCAAGAAAAACCTATACTGTCAATGGCATGGTCGGTCTGCAAATCTCCAGATCCCAGTCCAGTAGAAAATCTCTGGTGGAAATTGAAGAAAACAGTCAATGACAAGACTCCAACCTGCAACACTGATCTGGCAACAGCAATAAGAGACAGCTGGAGACGGATTGATGAAGAGTACTGTTTGTCATTAGTTAAGTCCATGCCTCTCAGAATTGAAGCTGTTGCAAAAGTCAGAGGTGGAGCAACAAAGTACTAACGGTGCCGTGTTTTTCTCTGATTCCATAATATCTTCCTCAGAACTTAGTGATTCCCAATTTCTTCCTTGAAAAGATTCAAAAACACAGTTGTGACTGAGAACAGCAATTCTGTTTCTTCTTTCTTATTTGATTATTTCGTAAAGCCAGAAGGTTGGAATAAAAAAAAAAAGTTTTTGTGGCATGTGGTCTCTACGATTGACACTTTTCTACAAGATTGAAAAATTTAAAGATCTTCTTCCAAGAGCACGTAAGAGGAAAACGTGCGGTGCAGGAGCCAGACACTGGTCCCGGGATTCTCTAAAGACACTCGCCCAGGACGCACTCCACACGGGGTAGAAGTGGTGTTTATTGGCCCAAGCAACCACACTGTCTCACCATTACTGTCCAGAGTAACTTAGAAGCAGCTGCAGCAGACGGGAGGCTAGGCTACCACTAGCTCCTTCGTCCCGCGGAGAGAGCTACAGCTCAGCGTGCATGCGCAATAGTCAAGAGCACGTAATCAACCGTTACAAGCGGTGACTCCATCATTTTTGCTACCGGTTGTATGTACCATTATACATGTTTCTCTACATACGTCTATCTCTATATAAAGCTGTTTGAGGGCTTTTAGAAAAGCTAGAGCTTTTTCTACACCCCTCCGCCTTTCCCGGCAGGTTGTGGCTGTTTCATGGACGCACTTGAAGCCAATAACACTAAATATTAGCCTAACATTGGTTGTGAACCTTTCCGATGAAATGTTCAGTAAATAGTTCCGTTGACACTCTGAACGCTGACGGTTCAGTTCCATAGTCTAAAGAACTTTTTAAAGTATTAAAAATATTTTTGCCCAAAAATGACTGTATCTAGTTGGAATTGAGTTGCTAGTGCTGGGTCTCAGGGTTTATCTGTTGTGTTGGGTTATCCTCTGTGTTGGTTGAGCTTGATCTTTATAAGTTAGACTAACAGGATCCCAAAGAAAGAGGAAATGAGAGCCTAGGTAAATTTAGCTCCTGTGCTGACAGACGCCTGCTATGCTAGGAGGAACTTGGTGTCTGGTGTTCCTCTGTGGTTCTTAGGGAGCGAGCTGACGCTCTCTGCTTTCCTCAGGTTGGGTTTTGCTGTGTTGAGTCATGATGTCACTGCAGTAGCACCAGTTCAACTCCACCAAACTCCAAAGTCTCCGAACCTGGACCGCCCTCAAGCCTGCAAAGAGCTTTTCCCCTTCCGAGTTGCCGAGACACCCATGATTGAGAAGTTTCTGTTGTTTTCCGAGCTCCGTCTGATGGCCGAGGGCGAAAGGGCGGGCCACACGTCATTCATCATTTCCACGGCAACTGCCCCTCTATTGGACATCTGTGCAATCAGTGGCCCATCAGGGCTGGAGTCAGGCTCGGCTGCTTTTGTCCCGTTCTGCTGGCCGTCATCGCCAGATAAGATTATCACTGACAACCTCGCCTCCCACCCGAGCGCATCTGTCTGGCCGACAGGGAGGGGTCCCACAGATTTCCCTTCCTTTTTCTTCCTCATTTTGTATTTTATTTATATCCCTGTCTCCAGAAGGAGCCTCTTGCCTGTCTTGTCAAGCCGGGTGCTCTCATTTCCGAACCCCGCGAAAGGAATTGCCTTTCAGAACCCAATTTGTCAAGGGCAAAGCACGGCCCCCTCGGAGGAGAGCCTTTGACAGCTACATTTATGGCAGATCAGTGGCAACTTTATCAAACGATAAATCAGACGGATCTAAGCCGCACATCTAAGACGTTAAGGGTTGGGGGGGGCAGTGTGGGGGGTAACGTAGCCTATAGGATAACAGCAGAGGCTAAATAGAGGCCGAGTAGAAAGTGTTCATGATGTCATTATGTGGCATACAGAACAGGAATAAGCCTTCGTGTACATCAAGCAGGAATGGGATATTTGCTCTGTCAGATGATGTCTACCATTGGCTAGAACATTAAGAAGAAAGGAGCTCCAGGTCAGCGACTTTATTATAAACAACGGAAAAAATGACCACCACTTTTTTGTCGGAGAGTGACCGGTGGCTCAGCTAAACACCAAAATAACCACATGAAAATAGCGCAGGCCCTTCCAGTTCAAAACTCGGCCGTTATCTCAATGTCAGGTTCTGCCCTTGCTTGTTTGTCCACAGTGAAAAGTATTTTGGCTCCATGTTTTTTTTTATTGTTGTTGTTATGGAGGACAGAAAAGAGAACTGCACCGAGGGGCCAAACTAATCACGGATCAGCTGACGGCCAGACGAACTGACCGCAGATCAGAATCAAACGAGGTGCGGATAAGCAGACCCTGGGAGGTGATAGGGACAGAGGTGGAGGCGGGACGGAGCCGAAGTGCCATGCATTATTTATACCGAGCTAAAATTAATAAGGTCCGATTCATCATTGTCTCCTTCTTCTCAGGTCTTTAATTTTTAATGCCATTCGGGTGGATGAAAAGAGCAGTCCCTGGTACACGACGCGGAGTTAGCTCCGCTAGCCACGAGCTGATCTCTTACTGAGCCTGGTGTCTGAGGAGACGCGTCGGTAAGCAATACTGACTCCATGTCAAGAGTCCTTCAGAATATGCAGAGATAGCCTCCTGTCTGCCAGCTCTCAACTATTATTATACAGCAGAAAGGCACCGAGGGTGCAACACTGTGCCTGAAACGGGTCTCCATCCCCATCACCCTGCACTCGTTAGACTGCTGGAGGCATGAGAGAAGGCCAAAAAGCCGAGCCAAGTCCAGGTTTGGGTTCTCTCTAATTAGCCCAATGGTTTGGCCAAATGTCAAATTCATACAACTTCCCCCTTAGAGGAAAAATGTTACATCAGCCTAGACAATGTTTGGTGATGCTCTTTCAGTTGTGCACTGGATGTGGAAGTAATAGAAACTTATGGCTCAATGCCTAACTCACCCCGCACATGTCAAGTGTCATCTAGCCAGGATATCATATCGGCAAAAGTCAGGGGCCAAGTTTTTATTTTTCTTCCCTAAAAGATATTACAGAGGAAACAAAGAGAACTTCTACAACTGGAGTTTAGAAAATGATAACAGAGACAACGGGGTTCCTAACAACCACCTGGAAGACTTGGTAGACCTACCAACACTGTCCCCATCAGATAAACAGCAACCAAAGCTTTCATCTTCCACAGAGAGAGGAGAACACTGAGAACATCTGAGAACATCCACATGTGTTTCTGTCCCTCCTTCCACCGAGAGAAGACACCTCAGCGCTATGGGGGTCTGAAAGGATGTGTAGCTGTTCAAGAAGCTCCTCATTGAGAAAAGTAAAGCGAGACAGTCATTTACAACGCACGCAAACAAACCTGCCGGTGTCCTCAGAAGACCACCAGGACTGAGCACCCCAGAGTCCACATCCCTGAACGTGTTTGGGATTACTCGGATCACGAGGAGCAGAAAATGCATCCGACTTTTAAGACTGCATTTGAAGAGGTGTGGAAAATATTCCCTGTAGGTCTGAAGGCAGGACAAAAACTGGAGCTGTGATGAGAGGTGACGTGTAGACACGTGGAATATTTGAAACAGCAGTATCACTTTTAGTTGCTGAAGCTTCTGTGTCGTGTCTGCCTCTAAAGAAAGACTATCCTGCCACATTTGCTGCCATTTAGTAGATGTACATATGTACATCACACAGTGTCGGAAACCACACAGGCGAATCTTTCGTTCTGCGATTATTAACCGGATCAGTTTGGAAGTGTGTGATGATTTAGGCATGAGAATCCTGGTACTGTTACTCTTTTACAAGGGCACGTTATACTCCACCTCTTCCACTTTAGACCTTCAAAGTGGTTCTTACAGAGCTGCAGGGATAGACTGGCCATCGAGAGAACCAGGACCATTCCCGGTGGGCTGCTGAGAGAGTGAGAAGGAGAGAAATGCATGGTCGCTGTCATTTTCCTGTTGTAGTCCTCTATATTAGGATAGATGGCAAGTGCACACACCTTGACAAATTAGTGGTTGGTGTAGCTCAGCAGATAACACCACTACCCTTCCAGGGAACCACCACCACCACATGTGGGAGACTAGGGTTCAATTCCTGGTCTGGGTGACTATGCTGTGCTACACCAATAAGAGTCCTTGGGCAAGGCTCCTAACACTACATTGACCTACCTGTAATATGATTACCTTTGTAAGTCGCTCTGGATAAGAGCGTCAGCTAAATGCCATAAATGTAAATTAGTGGCCCATGAGATGGTGGTTTTGGGGGTTTATGGTGGTGAGTGGGTGGGTGGTTGTGGCCCTCTGGTTGTAATGGCCTGGGTTAAATCCAGGCCCTGCGTTGTGATGAGTGAATGGAACCAGACGTCCCTGCAAAAACGCGTCCTCACAAAGGGTTAGTACATTGAATGGCCAATCCCATGAAATCCATTCACAGCTCAGGACGTTCATACAGGATGTTCCAATGCCAATCCATCACAACTCCAGACGACGCCTGTAGGTTCACTGTTTGTTCTGGTAAACCAGTGGCTGGATTTGGATCTCAGACATTGTGACCTCTGGGTCACTTCACCAGCACTGTACTGAAACTGTCTCTACAATGCACAATGTCATATCGAACCACTCTGGAACATCTGGATGAGATGTTAATGACTAAATTACACAGACAGGGAAATTCTGCTTTAAGTGCAGTGCCCGTGCAGGTTCTCCATCACTGCAGCTTGCATGATGCTAATGGCTCTATATCGTCACTGTCCAAAGAAAAACAAGTATCTCCAAAATTGCAACTTTACAGGGGAGGCCAAAAACCTCATTTAACTTCAGTGTAAGTCAATGGAACCAGACGTCTTACCAAACAGGTTTGGGTCAATTCTGTTGGTCCATTCGTCATGAGATTCTCACTCAGTGTAAACGGCTGCTGATGTGTTCCAATGAGGCATAAAAGTAAAAATGGAGAAAATGGAGATGCAGGTTTTTCATTGGACAGCGACGATATGCTCCATCACTTGTAACTAAAGTAGGCTTTTAGCTGCAGCAAAACAAGAAGAAGCAAACTTCAGACACCAAACATATTTCGGCTGGTCACCTAGATTAAGGAGAGAGAGAGAGAGAGAGAGAGAGAGAGAGAGAGAATGAGGGGTGGATCCTCACTCTGGCTGGCTAGTGGCAGCAGGTGCAACCTAACTTGTGCTTATGGCATCAATTTAAATGACAGATAATTACTTTTGTGACAATGTGCCAATTAGATTAGGCTCAGGCAAACAACATAACGGCAATTTGCTATGCTCTGGTGAGCAATAACACACCCATCATAATTAAGAACTATGGCCAAAACAGCAAGCTGCTTCACACAGCAAAAACAATTACGATTCACAAAAAAAAAAAAAAAAAGTGGGGGGAAGTAAAGGTGGATATCTTGTCCTGTAGGAAAAAAGCTGCAGGCCTCTCTCGGGACCTTTTTGAATGACACGGAATGATTAATTAACTGATTAATCCCCCTCTTTGTCTTAAATAGATGTTGTCAAGGACCTGTCACCCCAATTTCGGCAAAAGCTGGAGAAGGGAAGGCAGCAAACAGCGGCGGCCCACGCAGGGCGACGGAGAGTGCCATGTGTCAGTGTCTCTTTAGCTCTTTGTCAGACCCAATAAAAGTCTGAATATTCATAACCCTGCTCTGCTCTGCATCGCTCTAAACTTGCATGAAGGCTGACAGACCTGGACAACCGCGGAGCTTCGCTTGCGTGTGGGCCAGATTTGAAAATCACACCTTTGTTTAGAAGGGCCTTTACTTCATCTACCTGTAGACAAGCATTCAGATCCGGGCACTCCCAACCCTCCGGCGTCCCACAAGACTTAATAGACCCTATCTTTTAAAATACATGCAAACACAATAAACAATGTAGCCTCTCAAATTTCATATACAGGTGTGGTATCATTCGCAAATTATCATCACTGTATATATTTCAAATTGTGTTGAATTATGTTATGCTTGAACATATGGATACTGTAATAAGGCTTCACAGGATACATTTACATTTAAGGCATTTAGGAGACGCTCTTATCCAAAGCCACTTATAACCGTGCTTAGTGTCCCGTTGGATAATATTCCAGCTAGTGTAGGAGAGCCTAAAACTCACCATGAGCTCAGACACTGCCTGAACAAGGGGCCAGTGCTGATACCTAGAGAGCTCAATACACAGACATATATAAGCATAAGTGCACTACCTGGCAACCCCAGCCCAGGGCTTATACCTAGAGAGAAGAAAGGTCATTGTGAGAGTAAGTGCAAAACAAAGTATTTCAACATCCACCTCTACTAGTGCTCACCCACTGAAATGTGTTACAGAGATGGGTCTTCAGTCTGCGTTTGAAGACCGCGAGAGACTCCGCTGTTCGAACAGCCAGTGGGAGTTCATTCCTGGGCTCCAGGACAAAGAGGAGTCGGTGGTTGGTGTAGCTCAGCGGGTAACACCACTACCCAGAGTGCCACCTCCACATGTGGGAGACTGGGGTTCGAATCCCGGTCTTGGGTGGCTATGCTGTGCTACACCAATAAGAGTCCTTGGGCAAGACTCCTAACGCTACACTGGCCCACCTGTAATAAGACTAACCTTGTAAGTCGCTCTGGATAAGAGCGTCAGCTAAGTGCCATAAATGCAAATGTAAATGAGTCTGGATGCTTGTCTGGCGGTTTGAGTTGAGCTGTACTTGAAGCTCGAGGTACAGAACGACTCTTGGCCATTGCTATAAGGTAGGGAGGTGCTGGTCCATTCTTGGCTTTGTAGGCAAGTTTTAAATCGGACCTGGGCAGCAACAGGAAGCCAGTGAAGGGAGCGCAGCAGTGGAGTGACGTGGTTGAACTTTCGAAGATTGAAAATGAGTCGAGCTGCTGCATTCTGGACCAGTTGCAAGGGCCTGATGGCCTGTAGAGGTAGACCAGCCAGAAGGGAGTTGCAGTAGTCTAGCCTTGAGATGACCAGAGACTGGACCAGCAGCTGGGTGGCCTTCTGAGAGAGGAGTCAGGTTCGCTATATGAGCCGAGAACGATAACCAGCCATCCAGAATCACTCCAAGGCTTCTTGCATCCTCAGTCGGGGTGATCAAGGAGTTCCCGAATGAGATGAAAAGATCACAGTGAGGACCTGTAGTGCTGGGGATGAACAGCAGCTCAGTCTTGCTGGGATTGAGCTTAAGGTGGTGAGCTGTCATCCCTGAGCCGATGTCAGTCGGGCATGCTGAGATGTGGTTGCATACCTGTGTGTCAGGTGATGGGAAGGAAAGCATGAGTTGAGTGTCATCAGCATAGCAGGGATACACACCGCCCACTGAGAGGCCAAGGCCCAACAAGTTGCTTGTTTCTTTTATCTGCTATTAAACATCGAATTTATACAATTTGTATCTTTATGTTTTACACTAGAGCTATGAGGCTAGCATAGCTAACAAGTAATAGAAGCTTGAAGTCACGTAATATCACAAACCAGTGGTGGTGGTTGGTGTGACTCAGAGGTTAACACCACTGCCCACCAGAGAGCTACCACATCATGTGGGAGACAGGGGTTCGAACCCCAGTCTAGGTAGCAAATGCTGAGCTACACCGATAAGAGTCCTTGGGCAAGACTCCTAACACTGCACTGGCCTACCTGTAATACGAATGAGCTTGTAAGCCGCTCTGGATAAGAGAGTCAGCTACATGCCTAAAGCGTAAATGTAAAGGGTTGGTGTGGCACAATGGATAATACCACTACCTGCTAGGGAGCTACCACCCCATGTGGGAGATGGGGTTCATTTCATGGTCTGACTATGATGCACTACACCAATCCCCTGGCAAGGCTGCCAACACTACACTGGCCTGAACTGCATATGTAGCTGTCCATGAAAACCTGACGATACCTCAGCTACATGCTCCTCAACTTTTACACATGTGAACGTAGAGAGCTTTTGAGCCGCAGGGGAATTTGTCTTCCGTATTTAACCCATCCACACACATTAGCGAACACACACACTAGGGGGCAGTGAACACACTTGCCCCGAGCAGTGTGCAGCCCTATCCACAGCGCTCGGGGAGCATGTGAGGGTTAGGTGCCTTGCTCAACAGCATCTCATTTGTTACCGTCGGTTCAGGGAACCAAACCGGCTACTGAATACTAAATCTTCCCATACAGGTATCAGACTCATGTAGGTGAAGGCGGAAATGCTGTTATTGTTGAATAATAGAGATATATAAAATCATAATGGTTAAAAAAACATGCAATTGTTCCTAAAGCATGTACACCTGCGAAATGATCACTCCTGTCAGACCAAACCCTCGTATCTCCCAAACGGTAACTGTACAGGACAAGGACAGGCCTCTTAGTTCAGATTAAAGTTAATGAAACTAGTTTTTGTTCCCCTGGTGACGTGAGAGCGTTTCTACTGCTCCACTACACATTCCAATTTCTTATAAAGTACAGGTGTTTAGTTTAGGGTGTGCCAGCTTTCAGCAACTCTTAAAAGACCCCATCTTTCAAAAGGCAAACAAACCATCACAATAAACAATGTAGCCTATCAAATCTTACATAGTACTTGATCACAAACACATAAGAAGCCCCACAAAAAATACCAGAAACATTAATCTATCAGAATATCACCAAAATACAGATACTATGATTTGTTCTGGCGTCATTTAAAGATGACAAGTAAGATATTTTTTTAGAAATACACCATAAAGCTCAGCTCTAATCACATGATTAACTGGAATTAGAGCATGTAGTAAGATAACAAAAATAATATTTAATAAAGGAGTATTTACAAAGCTGTTATACACAAATATTATGAACTGCGGTTGTGCAAATAAATTTACAGTATCATTCCTGTTGTATCGTTTCTGAATTGTATTAACAAAGTAAAAAAATACAAAACTATAATTAATAATTAAATATTTCTTTATTATTATTATTATTATTATTATTATTATTATTATTTATACATTTTTTTCTTCAGTTCACCGCAAATCAAATGACATTTCGATGGCTTTCTAATTTCGCAATAGTTTTCAACCAGTTTCTATGTATTTGCTAAGTTTAACAAACTGGAAAAATGAAAAATGAAATTAAAAGTGTCCTAGCTTTTCCCAGTATGTAATAATAATCTTGTAATATTGTATACGTCATCATAACATCGTCATAACTGCGTATAAAACGTGCAGAAGTGTGTTAACTTATTTCCGATAAAACATGCGATTTGAACGAGGGTGTTTAGCGTATGACCGTTTGCAACTATGAGTGATGCGTAATTACATAATGCTTAACAGTCATGATCCAAGTATTAGCTAATGACTGCTGTTTATAACGGCACTGTGCTTATTACAGCCGGGTATTTTAGTCCTTCTCCTGCAACCAGTTCGTTTGTTGAGCTGTAACACAATGGGCTGTACAGTTTTGACAACAGAGAATGGCATTCTGAAGAGAAAATGTCATTTACGCCGTGATTATTCTCCGTGAATGGCAGCCTGCTTCTGTGTCAATCATGCGTGTGCGCTAAGTGAACATAATAGTATGAATCAGAGGGGAAGGTAATGGAGAGCCTGAATACAGCTGATGAAAGCTGATGCTATGGAGCCGCTGCAATCTCCAGCGCTGCGATAAGCTCTAGGAATAAGTGCTATAAAGGGAACAAATGACCCCTATAATGCCCTGGCCGGTGCCCTTCTGCGAAGGCCGTGTTTAGAGCTCACCCACCCTGCGGGGATAAAAAAAAAAGAAGGTCGTTCAAACCGTTGTGGCCGCCCAGGCCATCCATTTTACACTGACCTTGTTGACCTTGAGAAGTAGAGGGTGGCCCGAGGTTTGGCCTTCAGCATGCAGCCCCATTTCTCCTCCAGGCTGGACTCCAGCAGGCTGGCCATATGCTTCTAACGTTCCATCTTCGTTTACAGCCCACTTATGGCTGCCTACCAGGGGAGTCTTCGGCATAATTCATTGTTATTATTATCTAATTGGTTTGCAAAGTCTTAATCTTCCTCCAGGAATTAGCGGGACGGTGCTGGTGTGGGGGGTAGGAGGCGGCGGGGGTGGGGGTGGGGGCCGGATTTGTATAACTGAAGCCCGAGGAAGGCCGAGCGCTCTTCTCTCTATTCCTCGTGCGGCCTAGACCGAAATCTGGCAGCACCCTTGTCGCCTCTCTTGGGGTGCCGAGCGCACCAGCTAACTAGATGCTCAGCCATGGCGGCCAAGTCGGTTGTTTATCCAAACCAGATGCACAATTCGGAGACTCTGGGCAGCTTCAAGCTCCAACGGCTGCCAACGTCAAAGGATTAGCAACAAGGCCTTTGCGGAACCTTTTAGGCGTGAACGCCACTCTTTCCGCAAAAGGCTTTTTTGGGCCACTCACCTGTGAGGAAGCAAGAGAAAGAGAGGGAAAGAGAAAGAGAGAGAGACCTGGAATCTGCCCAGGCTTGTGCCGGCCTATGCACCAGGGAAACTTTTTTTTCCCCTCACCCGCTTCCTGTCAATAGCGCTTGGAGCGTGGCTACATGAATAATATATCTTCTGGCATTTGCCGTCGGGGGCCTTAAGAGGGATTGAAGGGAGCGCGATGCCAGTCATCCGCCGCACAGCGTGACAATTGTTCTCTCTCAGTTGTCATGGGGATCCTTATTTATTTATTCCTTCCCGGGTTTTTATCGGGATGGGGTTTAGTGGGTGTTTGGGGGGGGGGTAGATAGGGAGGGAGCGCTGAGAGAAAGCAGGCCTGTGGAAAGGAAAGGGGGGGTGGGGGGGGAGAAAGAAACGCAGGCTGATCTTAAAACGCATTCATTTCCACTGTAACTCTCCGAGTCTCCGTCATGCTCCTTTGGATTTGGCGCTTTCATGCCTGTTTTTTTTTCCCTAATTCCCCTCTACACCTGCCCTCTCCGGGATGAGCTGCCGCTCTCCTGCTGCTATTCCTGGCTCTCTGGCTGTCTCTCTGGCTAAAGTATCACTCCTGCTTAAGCGTGCATGCACTCTCTCTCCACATAAGCATGGCATATATTAAACACGCTGGACGAGTCTGATGTGGATGTACGAGTCTAATGAGTCGAGGCTTCACGGCCCACCATACGTTCTCATAGGCGAAGGGGAGGCGGAACCATTGCCGAAGTTCCGGCCTCATGGTGTCCGGCTCTTCTCACCCAACAGCCTCTATCTGCCATAAGCATGTGCACGTGTTTGTCCTCCACCTACATGGCCCCAGTGTTTAGTCTCTCAGGTCGTCTCCTTAACTAAAGACACGCTGGTGGACACCTGGGCCTGTATCACAAAGCAAGTTTAACTTCCTGACCACATTCCGGCTTCGCCAACCATCACGGTTTGAAGGGTAATGAAGGTTAACTGGCTTCACGAAGACGGGGAACGACTTTCTCTGTTAACCCAACGTCACATGCACATGTCAATCAAGACAAACAGCCAGTAGGGTGAGGTATGAGTAACCTAACGAATCAGTAGAAAGAAGAAATCTCCACACGTGCTGATATATCTCTTTAAGTGAACGTTCTTTCCTTGAGCAGCAGGGAGGAACTGCCCCCAGCGCTCTCCGACACAGCCCAGATAGCAGGCAGGTCACTTCTAGCCACGCATTTCCCATACATGGTAAATACCAGGCTCACACAAACGAGCCCGCAGTCTGGACCACAGAGCCCTATAAAGCACACGTACAGTTACAAACCGGATTCCTAAAAAGTTGGGTAACTAAACAAATTGTGAATAAAAACTGAATGCAATGATGTGGAGGTGCCAACATCTAATATTTTATTCAGAATAGAACACAAATCACAGATCAGAAGTTTAAACTGAGAGAATGTATCATTTTAGGGGAAAAATACGTTGTTTCAAAATTTCATGGCGTCAACAAATCCCAAAAAAGTTGGGACAAGTAGCAATAAGTGGATGGAAAAAGGAAATTGAGCATATAACGAACAGCTGGAAGACCAATTAACACTAATTAGGTCAATTGACAACATGACTGGGTATAAAAAGAGCTTCTCAGAGTGTCAGTGTCTCTCTGAAGCCAAGATGGTAAGAGGATCACCAATTCCACCATTGTTGCGCAGAAAGATGGTACAGCAATACCAGAATGGTGTTACCCAGCGTAAAATAGCAAAGACTTTTAAGTTATCATCATCAACCGTGCATAACATCATCAGAAGATTCAGAGAATCTGGAACAATCGCTGTGCGTAAGGGTCAAGGCCGTAAAACTCTACTGGATGCTCTGGATGCTCGTGATCTCCGGGCCCTTAAACGTCACTGCACCTCAAACAGGAATGCCACTGTCAAGGAAATAACAGAACGGGCTCAGGAATACTTCCAGAAAGCATTGTCAGTGAACACAATCCACCGTGCCATCCGCCGTTGCCAGCTGAAACTCTACAGTGCACAAAGGAAGCCATTTCTAAGCAAGCTCCACAAGCTCAGACGTTTGCACTGGGCCAGGGGTCTTTTAAAATGGAGTGTGGCAAAATGGAAGACCGTTCTGTGGTCAGATGAGTCACGATTTGTGAGTTGTAAGAAGAAGGGGGGATGCCACACAGTGGTAAAAATGGCCTTGTCCCAACTTTTTTGGAATCCGGTTTGTACGTCTCAAAGACTAGCAGGTATTAACATCCACTCACATGTATTAATACTCCTCCATATCTCTTACTGCGACCCCAGTGCTCCCGTCAGGCTTCCCGCCTGGCTACTCCACACCACCACGGCTCCCACGTGTCCACACACCTGTAGCGGGATGCTAGAGTATGAAGACAGTGGGACACTTATAGAGCTAATCAAAACAAAGCTGCCCCCACTGTGGGTACTGGAGTAATAACTGCCACCATCAGCACCAGTAACAGCTGGGATTGGATTTGGCATGGACTGGACAAGTTTCTGGATGGAGGCCACATCAGTGTTCAGACACTCTTACATCAAAGTATTGGTCAGTTGGGCCAGATTTGGTGGATGTCTTCCCTGGCACAATTCTGAGGAGAATTCCCTGTAGACTTGGATTTTAGCCACTGCTGGTAGACCCGTATGACCGTACGCTTCCATACACCTGCAGATTCAGCTACTTCCTTCACGCTATGGTCTTTGGCCACGCCCACATGCTCAGTCACTCCTTTTAGCCAATCATTAACATCTGCTGTGGAGCCATTTTCCACACATGGAACGAGACATTCCCTGCACTGTAGCACCTCTTCTCAATCTATGGATCCCGTCACTCACACCCTGCGGGTCTTTATAGCCCCATCATCCTAATGCAGCGCCATCTGCAGGAGCCTGAAGTTACTACTCCTGTAAGCTTATTTAGGTACTATGGTTTTGCTACTTTGACTACATAAAGTTGACATGGCTGACTGCGCAAACACCATGAAGGAAAAAAGTGACCGGAGGGGTCTGCATCCGTCAGTCCCTAATTTGGCACGATGATGCCGGTAATTACAAAAGTGATTCAGAAGATCCCGGGTTAGACTGAACTAAGTTTAAAGTAAGTTGCTTCAAAAGGAATCCTGAACCACGAGACAGATCCCAGGTGTGGAAGCTGGACGCCATCCTTTTGATACACCCTACACGTCTATGAAAGAGCTTCAGAAGGAATGCCACCAGGCTTTTAGCTATGTGTCCATTTATATAGGCAACAGAACACGGTACAGTGTCCGAAAACACATAAGCAAGTCTATCTGAGATTCCTGAACAACTTGATGCAATTTGAAGCAAGCGTGTGGTGGTTTAGGTATGCTGTTCACACAGTCCTCAGGATTCCCTGCAGTTTCCCTGCTCCCGGCCAAAACAAAAGGAGCAAGCTTCGGACACCTAACACGCCTCGGATCACTGACCACATTAGAAGTAGGGGGGAAACTGGAGTAAGTTAGATTGGATACTACAGAAGTAGTAACAAGGTCACATGACTAACGTGTCGGGGCAGTGCTGTATGGAGACTCGAGATGAGGAAAAATCATGAGCTTGTATATTATCAGAAAACATGAAGACCTGGATCTGTAAAAACATTATCCATAACGTGAGCTACATGATTTCTCTATGGAGGCCTCATCATCAGGCTA
>JAMWET010003484.1:35000-46223 GCA_024036415.1 Prochilodus magdalenae | reverse complement strand
TTTGTTATCTTTGTTTTTTTCTTTTTTTTTTTTTTTTTCCCTCTGCCCCTTTCCCTCCGCTTTTTTTCCTCCCTGTACGTCAGTTTTGATTGAGGAATCATTCAGTCTTTTTTAGGCTGAATAAACCGTAATTGCATTATTTAAAAGGCTGGACCAACTAACCCTGTTTTAACAGTGTAGGACCTTACAGTGTAGGATCCATAACAGACAGTTATGTTTAACCGTTCTGTCATCTGAAAATCACATACGAAAATCAATATAAGCAAACTACAATCCGTATATGGGTTACAGTGATTATATAGGTGGCTGATACAGTGTAAACCACGTTTTGTTTGTACAACGGAAAAAGAAACGCTCTATTTGTAAGATTAAAAACGAAAGGCGTTTGAACAATCAATTCTTTTAAATCAAATAATTTTTTTTTAATTAGCACAAAAATTTTTTACCAGTGGTATAAATACATCACAAACACACCACCACCACAACCCACAAAATAACACGTAGAAACACACAAACACATTTTTACTAGCACAAGCAACCACAATTAATGACATATCCTTGTAGTTGCCTTAGTGTTTCTAGCAGTTGCTGTGGTATCCTGGATACACAATTATAATAAAAGTCTCCGCCCACCTGATAGTTGCTAGGGTGTTGCTAGAGTATTCCAAGTAGTAACTAGGGTATTGCTAAGCAGTTGCTATAGGTCATCTGAATAGTTGCTAAGACGCTCCAGGGTTGCTTTGGTGTTTCTTCAGTCTGTTGCCGGCAGCATTCTCTAATGGTTGGTAATGGTGTTTGCTATGTACATGTCTGTGTGTTGCTTTGGATGGTGGCTAAGTAGCTGCAATTGGTAGGGCATTACTTTACTTGCTGGTTGTTGTGTTATTCCACAGGGGCTCTAAAGTGTTTCAAGCGTGATACCTCAGGTAAGTGGTAGGTAAGGTGTTGTTAAATGGTTGATATGGTCTACCAAGTATTTTAAGTTCAAGCATTTATTTACTCTATAGGCTGTATTTTACAACTTAGGTGTATCACAAAGCAGCTTTTACAAGAATCTGGTGTTCAAGCCCCCAGTGAGCACGCCGAGGGGGCCACAGAGGCCCTCCCTCAGTTAGGAAGAAAGAAAGAATCCTGCGAAGGGTTCATTGCAAATACACCTTTAATACCATGAAAGAAGCTCTACCCTAACCCTAACTTGGCTTTTTTTTTTTTGGATATTTATTGTCAGTGTTTGTTCTGAATTGGCCACCCAAACTGCACTGACATGGCGGATTGGGCGTAACCATCAAGTCCCAAATTTGTTCTAACGTGGTCCCATCCCCACGACGGAAGCTTCACAGGTGAGCAACTGCCAAGTATAGGGGGTGTGCCGATCTACAACAAGCACTTTAGGCTCCTGGATGGACTGACCAGTTTTGGTGGAAGCAAGTCGGACTTTAAGATTGCCGGGATATGGCTTTGGACATCCCGGGTAATCATGTACTCACTGTCTGCTCAAGAAAGTCTTGGTGAGAGAGAAAGGGGTGCAACAGGTTGTCGGGGCAAGTGGTCAGAGAGAAAGCAAGGTCTCATTTAAAAACCAATATTCCGATATGTTAGGTTTAGCATTCACCATTATCATCATATCTTTTTGTGACTCCATTTCAAAAGGTCTGTACTTCTGGCGCCTGATCACATGTTATGGTAATGGTAAAATTTCACTTTGGGGGGGGGGAAACAGGCCTGGCATAGGGCAGGGAAGGTCCATAGAGTCCACCAAACTTGGTAAATGTTGATATCACCACACCGATAAGATTGGCCTGAGTGTGGTGGCTTCTAGGGTCAAAGGTCATGGATTTTAGGTCCAAATCCATTTGGTAAGATGGTGACTTTGGACTTTAACAACAACGCCTGAAAGCGACTTGGAGAATGTCCTGGAGGGTTACCAAACCTCATGTCCCTGAGATAGTAAGCCTTGGCTCTTTTCATGATCCCACTTTATTTGAGCTACAGGTCAAATGTCTAAAAACTATTTTTCATCAAACATCTCACTGAGAGCCCCCCTACATTAAAATTTGGTACCTGCAGGTAAGGGTCCGAGGCCACATGAGGGAAACCACTAGGCCCATGTTTTGTTTGTGTACAAGGAAAGGATCTAAGTTTGGCCCTTTTGGAAGTTTGAAGTATGAATATATGATAAGTAGGCTAATCATATTTCTAGTCCTAATTTATTTCCTGTATATCATTTAGCTGATTTAGTTGTGTCTTACTATAGATAAGGGGAAAATTAAAGGCTAATTTATAACGTGGAGTAAATGTGAAGTATGGTAATACTCGTAATTTCCTACATTTACCTTATATAAAGAATGTTACGTATCGGCATTTGGTGTTTTAATTTACATCTGTTGTTTTTGAAAAAGATTCTGGGTTGATGTTTTCGTTTCCCCCTTTCTTTCCCTTTTTCTGTATAGAAACGGATTATTGGGCAAAGGAACCATGTAAGGGTTTGGCTGGTTGTTCCAGTGACCCTATATGCTTGAAGGGGTTTTCACTACACTCACATGTGGATAATAAAAGGGACCTGGAGGACTTCTAAACAAGGACACACTGATGAAATGCCCTGGAATCGCAACTCATCGTCACTACACTGAAAAGTCCAACCGCTGTAGAAATGCTTTCGCTGAGAGCTGATCAAACCGGATTCCAAAAAAAGAGTTGGGACAACCTAAAGCAAATTGTGAATTGTGAATTGTGAAGGATTTGGAGGTGCCAACCATCTAATATTTTTATTGCAGAATAGAACACAAAATCACAGATCAGAGTTTTAAACGGAGAGAATGTATCATTTTTAAGGGAAAAATATGTTTGTTTCAAATTTCATAGTGGCGTCAACAAATCCCCCAAAAAAGTTGGGACAGAGGCATTTTTTTTACCACTGGTGGTTGCAATCCCCCCCTTCTGTCTTTACAAAAACAACACTCCAAACAGACGTCTGGGGACAGAGGAGGAGCAGTTTCCTCAAGTTTAGGAATAGGAATGCTCTCGTCACTCATGTCTAATACGGCCCTCTAACCATCTAACTGTTTCAGTGTGTGTGCTTATTTGGGGCCCTTCTTTGGTGAATGGAGTTCACTTAGTAGCATGTACGTTCAATTTACTACTTATCTTCTTTGGGTCGGGCCCAGCCTTCACTCTTTCATGATGCGCCGAAAATGTCTCCTCTATTAGGTGAAAGATCTGGACTTGCAGGCTGGCCATTTCAGTACCCCCCGGATCCTTCTCCTAAAGTAGCCATGATGTTTTTGATTGGCTGCACAATGTGGTCTTGCCATTAGGCTGGTTTGAAGAAATGCAGGTCTCCTCCCTGAAAGTGATTGAACGTCTCGATGGGAGCATAATGTGTTGTTCCTAGAACCTGAACATAGTTCTCTATGCATTAATGGTGCCTTTCCAGAACATGCAAGCTGCCCCCTTGAACACCCGATCAGCACACATAAAGCACTCATGCAGCCACCATACACCATCAGTGATGCAGGCTTTCTGAACGTGTAGCTTTGATTAAGCAGCTTGGGTGTTATCCTTGTCCTCGCCTGGTCCGGATGATACGTGGGCGTCCCAAGTGTTCCATAAAGAATTCAATTTCAAAAATCGTGACTCATCTGACCACAGAACAGGTCTTTTTTCCATTTTTTGCCACTTCTCCATTTTAAAAGACCCCCGTGGCCCAGGTTGACAGGACGTTCTGAGCTTGTGGAACTTGCTTAGAAATGTGGCTTCCTTTTTGCAACTGTAGGGAGTTTCAGCTGGCAAGCGTGCGGATGGGCACGCTGTGATTGTGTTCACTGACCGATGCTTTCTTTTGCTGAGTGGAAGTGTTCACTGAGCCCATTTCTGTTATCTATCCTTGACATGGCATTCCTTTGTTGAGGTGTCAGGTGATGTTTAAGGGTCCCGCGCCCCGGAGATCACGAGCATCACCAGTAGAGTTTTTATCCGGCCTTGACCGCTATACGCACAAGTCTGCGTTTTTCCAGCATCTCGTGAATCTTTTGTCGATGTTAATGCGAAGGGTTTGATGATGTAACTTAAAAGGGTCTTTGCTATTTTGGACGCTGGGTAACACCATTCTGGTATTTGCTTGCACTATCTGTCGTCTGCGCAACAAGTGGTGGAATTGGTGATACGCTCTTACTCTTAACCATCCTTGGCTTCAAAGAGAGGAGACACGCTGACCAACTCCTGAGAAAGCTCTTGTTTTTTAAATACCCAGTCAGTGGGGATTGTCAATATTGACCTAATTATTGGGTTAATTGGTTGCCTTCCAGACTGTGTTCGTTAGTATCCAATTTCCCTCCTTATTTTTTCCGCATCCACTTATTGCTACTACTGTCTGTCCAGACTTTTTTTTGGGATTGTTGACGCCATGAAAATTTTGAAACAAACATTTTTTCCTTAAATGATTTCATATCTCTCAGTTTAAACTTTTGATCTGTGATGTGTGTTCCTATTCTGAATTAAATATTGATGTCGGCACCTCATCCACATCACTGCATTCAGTTTTTTATTATCCCAATGTGTTTTGTTTCCCCAACTTTTTTGGAATCCGGTTTGTACATTTCTTAATGTTTTATATTTATATTGCATATATTGGATTTGTGATTTTAATTGTCACTTGTTAATCTATGATACTGATAGAGGATATTTATAGGCTAGTACTAATCTTAGTACCTTGGACCTCAGATGTTTTTCCTCTTTTCTTAGGTGTTCATGGATAGTGGTGTTAGGCAGGGACAGTTCCATTGGAAGGGTCGATTTTTTGGAGACCAGCCTGGACATGCTTTAGATTTTTATTTGTGAGGTTTCCATGTGTATTTGCTTATGTACTCTATACAACTTGTAAAAATTCCTCCTTGTTCGATTGGACTGGAGTACTATATGTGGTCGCCTAGGGCAGAAAGGATTGTGGAGAGATTTTTTCCCCCCCTGTCTAGATTGTTTGTGGATATTTATCAGGAAAGATAGCTGCCTGACAGTCGGGTTTTCATTTACAGCATTTAGCTGATGTTATCTTTATCCAGATGAAGCGACTTACAAGTTGAATCAATGATTATATGTAGGGACCAATGTAGCGTTAGAAGTCTGGCCCAAGGACCCTTTTAGTGTAGCATAGCTTAGTCACCCAGACCAGGAAACCAAACCCCCTCCCCCACGTGGTGTGGTAGCTCAGTGACAAGTGATGTTATCCCAATGCACAAGGAGCGTTTCGTGCTGCACACTCCAATTAAACTTGGCAGGAGAAATTATTTTGAATATACAATATAAAAAAAAAAAAAAAAAAACAGTGTAAAAGTTTACAATTATTGAGGTGGCCTGTATGGTTTTTAGGGGGCTTCCTTTCCCATTTTTCTGGAGTTCCGCACTGTTTGAATCACTGCCAAATGTTTATTTATGTTTTTGAATAAATAGCCTATATAAGGGTGAATTCCCTGGCGTGAACCGGAGAGGTAGGATAATCACTCCACAGGAGACCTCTCACAGGCATCTTGAGAGAAGCAAGCAGCTCTGGTAGAGCCGCATTCTTTGAATCTTATGAATATAACATTTTTTATAATCCAAGCAAGAGAGCTTCTGTTCACCACCTACACAGCATCAAATCTCTACGTCCTACAACACACCTGCACTGTCCACACATAATATCTGTTTAATACCAAATTGTGGATCAAGATCCGTCCAAATGGTGTCTCTTTAGTTGCTGATGCCAAAATCTGTGCACTGGACTTTTAAATACCTCAAAAAAAACCTTTTCCTCTCTAGGGTTCAGTGGTGTTGGTTAACATCGGGTCAACCTTGAAATAAACTACTCCGACATTTTCAGCCTACCAGGCTCTTGATTCTACACAAATTCTGCCACGAAAAAAAAAAAAGAGCTTTTTTTTTTGCCTTTTTTTGATATTGATCAATGAGACACCTGTACCGACATTACCTTTTCTCCTGTGAAGAGAAACCAAGAAAAAACTGCACACTCAGGTTAAGCAAAAAGTTTTAATTGTAAATAAAGAAAAACAGTTTGCATAAATACATGATTTAATAACCAACTTCCTAATAAAATCACTACATCACATTTAACGAGCGTCTGCAAATAAAGAACGTGCATATGTAAATAAGAAAAACCAATTAGACGTTAAAACCATCCTAGCTTTGTGCATGTTTAGTTTCTACAGGAGTCTGAACCTTGGTTCAGGGGTCACCTATCCCACCTTTCGAACGTGGATCAAGAGGGGCTGATCCAGATCACGATGTACAATACATGTCCAAAAGTATCTCAGCCAGTCTTTCTCTAATGAGTTCACCTGCACCCATCACAGTCCACCCATGTCCAGTGCCTCGGTGTGGGCTAAGGGATTTAAATCCCCCAACACTGGCCTGTGAGGTCATGAAGATCCTTCCAGTTGAAGTGATACAGAACTGAGCAGTCCAACAACCAGGACCTGACCATCACAAATACTTTTCAATAACAATCCTCACACCAATGCTCCAATTAAATCGAGGTGGATCCCAGTAGAGGGCTGGGTACTGCAGCGACAAAGCTCCCCAGTAAGACCTTTCTATTTAGCCACAGCTCTGGAGGGGGAGCGGCTAGCTCTGGGGGGGGGCGCAGGTGGAAATACAGACTTTTTGAACAGATAGGGTATGTAACCGAGAATTCACAACCAGGCGTCGTGTTCAGTGACAAACTGGAAATATTCAACAACGGTACAGGCAAAGCAGTTCCATACACGTTATGCCTCAACAAGATTACCATCACAGCATACAACACGTCCTGTCTCAGCACCCCAAAATTGCGATAATAAAGGACATGAATTCAATCTGTGACCAAAAGCAAAGGAGGGTCATTACATATCAGCATGTGGCTAATTTTAAGCAGGAGGCCACTGAAAACATAAGGACTTATCAGAATTAACAACCGAGCGGACAAAATAATAACCAAACAAAACCACATCCGACTGAGAGTCTCAGGCTCCACCACCTGCCACTAGGTGGTTAGTCCTGTCTGCAACCACGTCAGCTCCGTAAATCCCATCATGCCCAAAGCCCAACTCATCTACTCATTGACCTTTCAAGTCTGCCGGTTACAGCCGGCAGCCGTACGGCAGAAAGCTCTTCAAAACAACAGTACAAAAATAAACTCAATAGGCTTTAAAAAAATAGGCGCTAAATAATGTTTAGATCTGTTCTACAGAGGATTCAGCTCTATAAAAATAGATTAAAAAATCTAACCAGAGTTCAGAAACACGTTCATCTACACCACAGCCAGGCTCCGCCAGACCACACAGCCACAGCTCCAGAGTACAAACAGGGCGACTGCTCTTTCTCTCCTGAGATATCACCACACCAGAACTCCGGTCTGCAGGAGAGGAACATGAACATCAGACACCGACACTCAGGAAGTGATTCACCTGGAAATCTCAAAGTCTCCATAACTATAACCTGTTGATGGAATCAACTCAGTCTGGAAGCATGCTGAAGTACAGAGTACGGAGAAAAGGGCCATTACTGATGACCCACAATACGATCAGCACAGGCCGATAATCAGCGCCTTCTTTTGGATGGGCAGATCAGCAAGATTAGATCTGCCGGCTGGCCTCCATGTGACACACAGAAACTTCAGCAGTACGACTCAATCACAAACACACACCCTGACCTGAAACTTGGCATCAGAAGATGCTCTGATTCTGCTCGTCATCTGCAAACCGCAGACCCCCAACATCAGTACTGACCACACCATCCTTAGGGTCACCGTGGTTTGGATAACAGAAGCTGAACTGCCTGAAAACCACCAGTTAAAATGTAAACAGTGTCATTCAGAAAGGTCCGGTGTGAAAGGCTCTGGAGAAAGTCTGAACTATTCCCAGTGGTGGTGAATGGAACCAGACGTCCCCCTTTAAAAGCTCCCCTCCCACAGGAAGTTACTACATTAAACTGATTCACTGTTTTCCCATCATCAGGGGACACGTATGGAGAAGCCTGGTTCCCATCACCACCACTGTATCACCTCTGAACCACACCTCTCACTCCGTTTCAGAGGAATACAGACAGTTTGGAGAAGACCCCGCCAAATTAATCTACAACATGACACTGCTGTATTACTACAGACCGGTATCTGTGGTATAACGGACCACAGAACCGACCAACGCGCCGGCAGGTCCACATCAGTAAAGGTAACCAGGATGTTTCCAGCCACGTGATGAGGTGGGAGGAGCTTATATAGTGGCAACATCAAAATCACTGGGAAAGAGCAGAAGTCCTCCTTCACATGATTTGGCAATAAACACACATACAGGATCAGATGAAAGTGCGTGAGGTGAGAGAGAGAGAGAGAGAGAGAGAGAGAGACTAAGTGAGTGAGGTGTGAGAGAGAGAGAGAGAGAGAGAGAGAGAGAGAGAGAGAGAGAGAGAGAGAGAGAGAGAGACTAAGTGAGTGAGCGCGAGAGAGAGAGAGAGAGAGAGAGACTAAGTGAGTGAGGTGTGAGAGAGAGAGAGAGAGAGAGACTAAGTGAGTGAGGTGTGAGAGAGAGAGAGAGAGAGAGAGAGAGAGAGAGAGAGAGAGAGAGAGAGAGAGAGAGAGAGAGAGAGAGAGAGAGAGAGAGAGAGAGAGAGAGAGAGAGCGAGACAGAGAGAGAGAGAGAGAGACACAGACAGATGGTCATAATGTACAGTAACCCATCCACAGTGTACACTAGCATGAGTATGTGGGAGAAGAGGGAGAGAGAGAGACAGAGAGAGAGAGAGAGAGACTAAGTGACACTTGAACAGAGAGACAGGACTGTGTGATGGTCTAAGTGAGTGAGGTGTGACTGCCAACCCGCAGAGAGCAGCACCGGCCTTCTAGAGGAGTTTGTCCACTCAGCTGGGACACTTTGAAACAGGTCGATGGTTGGAACCGCAGTCGGACAGTCCAGGGGTTCGGGGGCTGCAGGGGGCGGGGGGGCTGCAGGTGAGGAAGCTAAATAAATCTAGATTAAATATTTACTCTGAAAGGCCACAAGCACTCCGTACTGCCGGACAGGTCTGTCTTTCCTAGCTCCGCTAGAACCATCCAGAAACAGAGACATCGTCTCCAAACAATGCTCTATTCCACGCCTGATGAAGAGAAGGGCACAGCTGTCACCGGTTCTCTCAGACTCTCTGGCTACGATGTTACAGGGCCATGTTTTAGACTCTGTGAGTCCCTTGCGAGGGTCACTTCATATACCAGAAATACAAAAAGCCACAATCCATATTGACATGAGTGTTTCAGCCTCCATCCTTCACCATCCTTCCTGGGCCTTCAGGTGATGGTATACATGGATGACACTCTGATTGGCTGGAAAACTCCTTTCAAGCAGCAAGAATGGGTGGAGCTAAGCTGCTGGAGGTTTCTGTGGCAAAAAATGTACATTCTCACATTCTCATACAGACTGTACATTTAAAACTCCAGGCGTTTACATACGACACCAAAACAGGAGTCTCAAACATACCAGGAGACAAGGCTGAACACCGAGCTCCCCTCATAGCACACTCTGATAGTCCATCTGTTTCGCTGTGTACCGTATTACCCTGTTCTTCAATGGTCAGGACCCCCACAGGACCACCACAGAGCAGGTAGTACGTGGATGGTGGACAAACAGAGACGAACCTCAGGAGAACATCCAGCGCGGCCTGTTCAAATGGGTGTTTACAGGACGGAACTAAAAGAAAGGTCCATTTCTGCACTGTGTCCTCCAAGCCTACAGGAGGAGCTCTAGAAAAGGGAAGCAGTGATCATACTAGGTCATCTTAAAGGAGTAACATGATCGCTGTGACCTGAAATCCGTTTCAATCCTCCTTTAACTCGCCCAGTTCCACTCCACATTCCACACATGGTCGGTAGAGATGATCTCAGGAATGTGTTAACCTCACTGTTAGATCAATGTTCAGGTAGTCGCTCATCGCCGGAAGGTGGAGTTCAGTAGAAGGTCAGGGTTAGTTACGGTGAATGCTTTACTGTCAGGGCTGCGTTGTTAAGGACGTGCTTAAGAAGGCAGATGTAGTGAGACTTCGTGCTGACTAGGCTGAACTCTCTGATGTTCGACTGACACAGTGAAAATGTATTGACCCTATGCAGAGAAAGCACTCGCGTACGATGACGGGTACTCAGCTGCATCCAGTGCTGTGTACTGGTCACCTGCAGTCTTAACCCGCACCTGAAGAGTCAGATCCTCCGCTCCTTCCTTCTCTGCAGTCCACCGATTACTGGTTTATTAACCCTGACGAGTGGCTGGTGTTACTGTTCAGACAGCCGCAGGGAGCTCATCAGTTCATTCAGCTTGGACAGAAGCTCACTGCTATGGCTTAACAACAGTTCTGTGCATCACTGCTTCCCAGCCTCAGGAGGGAAAAGCGTCAGACCTCAATGATTCCTGGCCTAATTCTGTTGCTGAAGTCCACACCTGTGTTCTATCACCCCTCTGAGGGGTCGTCTGAAACTTTGCTGGAGTTAAAGTAACCGAACAACCGTTAGAATGGCACCAAGACACACACACGGGAAAACGATGAGGCCAAGTGGACAGGCTTTTAAAAATCCATACCGGGAGATAAGACGTCCTTTAAGCAATGTTACTGTAAGACCATAGGGGACGCTCTAATCCGAAGTCTCTGAACTACAAATTAACAAACTACAAACTACTAATCTGGCACGAGTCCTCCTCTCTTTCCTGTTACACAGCTGAGGTCATTAAAACACAAACCCTGGGCATCACCAGCGAGGAAAGCGGCACCCACACGCTCGCCATATCAGCTTCCAATTCTCCCACTGAGCTTTTAGATTAGCTTGAAAGGTTTCATGGCCACGAGTTTAACTCTGCAGAGCAAAAAGGGCACTTCAAAAGCCTCTAGCCACACACAGTAGTAGTGTTTCATCAGTAGATCACGAGTCGTGACTGAGTATGGCGTCAGGTTTCAGTCACCCAGGCGCTTACAATTTCCACTTCCACCATGCGTTTAAACTGACTAAATGCCTGCTAAAATCCCCCTGAAAAAGACAGAGAGAGATCAGAGAGGAGCAAGAGAGCAGCTAGGAGAGAGAGATGCGAGAGAGAAGATGAAGAGATAGAGAGAGAGAGAGAGAGATGAAACGAGCTCAGAACTAGAGAGCGTAGAAGAGAGGCGTGAGAAGAGAAACGCAGAGAGAGACTAGCGAGAAAAGATGAACGTAGAGAGCGAGAG
>JAMWET010003484.1:0-30000 GCA_024036415.1 Prochilodus magdalenae | reverse complement strand
GTATGTGTGTGTGTGTATGTATGAGTGTGTGTGTGTGTGTGTAGTGCATGTGTGTGTGTGTGTGTGTGTATGTATGAGTGTGTGTGTGTGTGTGTAGTGCATGTGTGTGTGTGTGTGTGTGTGTAGTGCATGTATGTGTGTGTGTTTGTGTATGTATGAGGGTGTGTATGTGTGTGTGTGTGCGTGCGTGTGTGTATGTGAGCGTGTGTGTGTGTGTAGTGCATGTATGTGTGTGTGTGTGTGTGTGTACGTATGAGTGTGTGTGTGTGTGTGTGTGTGCGTGTATGTATGTGTGTGTGTGTGTGTGAGCGTGTGTGTGTTTGTGTATGTATGAGTGTGTGTGTGTGTGTATGTATGTGTGTGTGTTTGTGTATGTACAGTGAGGAAAATCAGTATTTGAACACCCTGAGATTTTGGAAGTTCTCCCAATTAGAAATCTTGGAGGGGTCTGACATTTTCATCTTAGGTGCATGTCCACTGTGAGGGACAATCTAAAAAAAAAATCCAGAGATCACACTGTATGATTTTTTAATAATGTATTTGTGTGTTACTGCTGCAGGTAAGTATTTGAACACCTGTGAAAGTCAGTGTTAGTATTTGGTCTTTGTTTGCAGTTACAGAGGTCCTGTAGTTTTTCACCAGGTGTGCACACACTGCAGCAGGGAGGCCCATTCCTCCACACAGATCTCCTCCAGATCAGCCAGGTTTCTGGGCTGTCGCTGAGAAACACGGAGTTTGAGCTCCCTCCAAAGATCTTCTAGGCCACTCCAGAACCCTGATCTGCTTCTTACGGAGCCGCTCCTTGGTTATCCTGGCTGTGTGCTTTGGGTCATTGTCATGTTGGAAGACCCAGCCACGACCCATCTTCACTGCTCTAACTGAGGGAAGAAGGTTGTTCCCCAAAATCTCCCACACGGCCCCGGTCATCCTCACCCGGTCCTCCTCTCCTTAACACAGTGCAGTCGTCCTGTCCCATGTGCAGAAACACCCCCACAGCATGATGCTCCACCCCCATGCTCCACAGTAGGGTGGTGTTTTTGGGATGGTGCTCATCATTCTTCGTCCTCCAAACACGGCGAGTGGAATTAAGACCATCTGACCACAGAGCTTTCTCCCATGACTCCTCTGGATCATCCAAACGGTCATGGGAACTTAAGCCGGGCCTGGGCGTGTGCTGGTTTAAGCAGGGGAGCCTTCCGTGCCATGCAGGACTTTAAACTATGAGGTCTTAGTGTATTACCCACGGTAACCGTGGAAACAGTGGTGCCAGCTCTCTTCAGGTCATTGACCCGCTCCTCCCGTGTAGCTCTGGGCTGACTCCTCACCTTTCTTAGGATCACTGATACGCCACCAGGTGAGATCTTGCGTGGGGCCCCAGTCCGAGGGAGATTGACAGTCATGTTTAGCTCCTCCCATTTTCTAATAATTGCTCCAGCAGTTGATCTTTTTTCTCCAAGCTGCTTGGCAATTGCCCCGTAGCCCTTTCCAGCCTTGTGGAGGTCAGCAGTTTAGTCTCTGGGGTCTTTGGACAGCTCTCTGGTCTTAGCCATGTTAGTAGTTAGAGTCTTACTGATGGTGTGGGGTGGACAGGTGTCTTTATGCAGCTAACGACCTCCAACAGGTGCCTCTAATTTAGAATAATAGGTGGAGGGGAGGTGGAGTTTTTAGAGGCGGACTAACAGGTCTTTGAGGGCCAGAATTTTAGATTATTGGCAGGTGTTCAAATACTTACCTGCAGCAGTAACACACAAATACATTATTAAAAATCATACACTGGGATTTCCAGATTGTTTTTAGATTGTCTCACAGTGGACATCAGAATCAGAATCAGAAATACTTTATTAATCCCAGGGGGAAATTGCAGTTTTTACAGTAGCAACCATTTAGAATAAACAATAATAATTTACATGCACCTCAGATGAAAATTTCAGACCCCTCCATGATTTCTAAGTGGGAGAACTTACAAAGTCGCAGGGAGTTCAAATACTGATTTTCCTCACTGTATGTATGTATGTATATGTGTGAGTGTGTGTATGTGTGCATATGTATGAGCAGTGCATGTATGTGTGTGTATGCTTGCGTGTGTGAGTGCGTGTGTGTGTGCGTATGCTTGCGTGTGTGCGTGTGTGTGTGCGTGTGTAATCATATTACACTCCATTAGTTCAGCCTGGTACTGTACTAATAAAAACGAGGACGGCCACCTGCAGTACTCACCTTTCGAACTTTCTGAAAATACAGTTCTGGAAGAGCATGGAACCAGTAGGCGATCTGGCAGATGTAGAAGAACTTAACCTGAAAACTAGATCAAAGAAAACCACCATGATATAAACACAATCATCCATCACATCAGTATTCACTCCAGTGACTGCACTGTGTGCAGGTCAGGAAACACAGACTGGGAGTGTACATGCCTAAATACTGCCTGTCCTGTTCTGGAATCGTGCCAAGTAACAGGTACATTTGGAGAGCATTCCAAAAACTCGCACACGCACTCGCACGCACACACTCACAGACTCACTCACACACACGTACTCACTCACACGCACGCACTCACACACGCACTCGCGCACACACGCACTCGCGCACACACACGCCGCACGCACACACGCGCACTCACACACACTCACAGACCTCACCACACACGCACTCACTCACACACGCACGCCAGCGCACAACACGCAGACTACACTCACTCACACACACACGCACACACGCACTCACACACACGCACACACGCACTCACACACACACACACGCACTCTCACACACACACGCACTCTCACACACACACGCACACACGCACACGCACTCACACACGCACACGCACTCACACACGCACACGCACTCACACACGCACTCACACACACGCACGCACGCGCACTCACACACAGACACTCACACACGCACTCACACACACGTAGGATGTAGATGGAGGAAGTGACTAATGAAAAGCTGTCTGATTGGTTAGAAGGTGATCCTGGTCTTTCAGAGTCAGCCATGCACTTCACTCCAACTCTGCAGCTCAGATTAATTAACATCGGCAAATCATCAGCACCAGGCCGACTGAGCTGGCACACCTCAGAGGAACACAACCAGCGGAGTACCGAGCACACTCAGAACTTCACCGCACCAGGGAGTTAACGCGTAGCTAATGTGGGAATCCTTACAGGACACCACACACTACCTAAGGGAAAAGACAGCACCCTGCCCCTACAGGACACTACGGTACCCCAACGGGACAGCATGCTCCAACCTCAAGACACTATGGCACCCTGTACAGGACAGCACACTCGCACCACTGGTACACCTACAGGACAGCAGCAAACCAGCCTTACAGTTGGATTTTAGAGAACTTACGCCATGTGGGTGTGAGGGTAGCCTTCCCACAGGAACGTAGGATTTGTCACAAACTCCTCCTGAGAGAGAGAGAGAGAGAGAGAGAGAGAGAGAGAGAGAGAGAGAGAGAGAGAGAGAGAGAGAGAGAGAGAGAGAGAGAGAGAGAGAGAGAGAGAGAGAGAGAGATTACTCTGCATGTACATGTTAAAGACTGGTTCTGACAGCGGTCTCTGTGGTTCTTACCGCGGTAAGGATGCTGCAGCCCCATAAGAAGGAGAACAGGTAGAACGCTGCCAGCTGTCCAGACTCATTAAACTTGCTGTGTTTAGTTTTGGACAGATGCAGACGCCGATTGATTTTCTGCAGAGGAGGAAGACAGTGTTAGCGGGGCTTGCACCAGGAACCTTCCAGAAACCACTGAGCAAAGCGAGCCGCAGCAGTGCGTCCCAGCGTGGTTTAACATTCACTCTTATTCTGTATCTGCAGCACGAAGACCAGGCTCCACCTGTTACATCACAACAAGGGGATCCACAGCCACCCAACACTGACACACATCAATCCTGCTGATGCAGATACAGGTAATCAGTCTTTAACGTCTTACACCTTCACACACCTGTAAAGAAAAGCTCAGGGTCCTCCAATGATCATGAATACCGGTTCGTTCTCTCTCTCACACACACACAAGCTGACATGCTAATGCAAATCATAAACATTTGCTGGAATTAAAGGGATCATTAATATCAGGTGAACTGATCTCACGCTAATTACATTAAAGGAGCCGTGTGGAACCTCCAGTGGTGCGTGTATACACTGCAGAACACTGAACCCAAAAACACAACAGTGTAGTTACAGGTAATTACACATCATACGTCAGGTCTTCTGTTCTCGTGTGTTGATGAAGGTCTTTTAGGGATTTTTACTTTTATAGTCAAATTACACACATTAACATCCGTTTGATCACACGCTCACTGCAGGCTGATATTCTGGTCCTACAATGTGACACCTCTAACCGTCACATGTCAGGACTTCCTCTGTCTCCGCCGAGTCCAGCGACTACACTCCCCATGATTTCCCACATCATGGCGCGGCGTTTACCGGTGGTGTATACGTCCCTGGCTTGTAAACCTGGACCAAGGGGGTTTGGGTCCTGGATAGTTAATGCACTGATCCAGAACTTCAGAGAATTAACACTCCTGATGTGTTTAGCTGCTGTGAGTATCAGACTGATATGACCTACACCTCCATATTCATCAGTCATGTGACCCTCTACTTCCATCATGTCTGCAACCTGTACAGCGTTTCTTGTCCATACAAACATAAACCACCACCTACGTCAAGTATGTACTCCTGGATCAGAGCATGAAGGATTATAGCAATCAGCAGGTAGAAGAAGATGGTGGCGATGTCCTTTGAGCCGTACTGATAGTAGTTCACCGGTTCTGGCTTCTCCTCTGTGTAAATATAGACAGGGTAAAAAATAAACAACTCAGATTTAAACCTGCTGAAATCTTTCAGACAGGCGGGCGAGCTGACTCACCTGACGTCTGAGTGACGTTGTACTGGACTGTGATGAACATAATGGCGAACTTCGCAGTAACCTAAAATCATGAAGACAAACAAAAACAACCTTTAGATAAACAATAAGATACAGTCAGCAGAACCACAGCAACATGCGCCACCTAGAGTAACAGCGAATCACAGCCAGTAACAGTGACAGTAACAGCGACTCAGAGCCAGTAACAGCAGTATAAGGTGACGGTGTCCGGTGACGGTGCCAACTGGAGGACGTAGGAGGAACTAGATCCCCTGTATGAATGTTCTACTGTAGAACATACGTATCAGTAGCTCCGCCCATTAAACTCCAGGTAGCATGATTACAGCTGATCCTCATTAAACCCACCAGGAGTAGATCGGCTCCTTATTCTCCGGCTTACTGTTCAGGTTTACCGCTCTTTTCTGCCTCCGCACACTAACTGAGATCTCCTCAGGCTGCAGTCCATTAAAGGCCTGAGTGTAACGGGTCTAGAGGAAACAGCGTACACTGCTCGATGAACTGCACTGAGCGGAACTCTGGGACAGTCGTATCCCACCAGTGATGTGGTTGTGGATAAGCCTAATCAACAGGTGTCCTTCTGAACATGGTTCTATGCACTGCACGCCAACCGGCAGACTTTGGACCGCCCACCGCCAAATACGTAATCGCTCTGCTCTCAAACCAGTGGAAAAGGGGGACAGTCTTAACGGGTTCAGCGGGTAGAGCCTGGGAACCACCAGCAGCATGGGCACCAGCACTGGCACTTTGTAGGTGGAGAAGAGGCATCAGAGTTTAAACACTTTCACTATCTGACTCATCAGACTCTTAAGGTCTCCGGGCTGCTGAACCGGGCTGTAGTGCTAGTCTGGAGGCTTCTGTGACGTTCACTGTCACTACTGTATTACATTCCACCTTAAATCTAAACAACCAAACAAACAAAATATTAAGATAACATTACAGCACACTACATTTACAAGACCAGAAAGCTCATTATTATTTTTAAATTAATAATAATAATAATAATAATCCAGTCTGAACCTCCTCACACTGAATCTGAAGTCAGCCCCTTATTCGAATTTGTACTTTTCACCTTAAATGGTGCAGTAGTTACATGTATGTGCTGCACCATTTCAGGTGGAACGGGGAAATTTAAAGACGCCAGGCTAAACTGCCTATAAATGGCTCCTCGAGGCTTTACGGGTTTAAGAAGGTAGTAAGGAGGCGTTAAGGAGGCGTTAAGGAGGGTTTAAGGAGGCGTTAAGGAGATACTGAGTGTGTGTTAAAAAGGTTTACCTCGAACATGAGCCCCAGCAGAACGACCATCGCTACACACGAAACCATATCGGCGTGGTTCTGGATCACGAACTCGTGACTGAACACCGGCGGGCTCTTGTTCTTCTTCCTGAAACCCATGGTGGTAGGAGTCCGCTCTCTCCGGGAAAGGAGGCGCTGCGCACAGAGGAGAAACGGAACCGTGTGGGTTCAAGTTTGGACACTTTCTGCTCACACAGCTACTCCCAAAGCTAACAGCTACACCCGCTACCGGAAACACACACCGGAACTCAGCTACAGTCACAGTCTGCAAGTTAAAAGTCTTCTCCCATTCTGTGCTGAATAATAATAATAAAATAAGTGTGTAATATATATACAGTAAAAATCTGGTTCTCTAACAGTTTATACTGTATCTTCGCTTTAAAGATTCATGTTTTACACTTTGATCCTGTGAATCAACTACTATTTTAATATTTTGAAATAAATACTGTAAATTCACACACACACACACACACACACACACACACACACACACACACACACACACACACACACACCTAACACATCTGGTTCTGCTATTCTGAAGGTGGTGGTGATCATGGGCACCTCTGAGTGCTTGATTAGTCAAGTCAAGTAGTTTGTAGTTTTTATTGTCATTTCAACCACATAGAGTGGTGTACAGTACACAGTGAAACGAAACCACGTTCCTCCAGGACCAGGGTGCTACATAGAACAATAAATACACAAGACAATTTACAATATACAAAGCAGTAAACAATAAGTACAGGGAGGGGACAGTGCAGATAGCCCACTGGTAGTGGGAGCAGTAAAGTGTGGTTGTGTCCATTTTTTGTTTTTTAAAGATGAACATTGTTTTTAGCAGCAGTTATGAACATATTTGGTAAACAAGTAAACATTTTATACCTTAAGTGTTATGTGTGGACAGATTTAAAAGATGAGGTTGTGTGTGTGTGTGTGTGTGTATATGTGTGGTGAAGAGTGTGTGTGTGTATATGTGTGGTGAAGAGTGTGTGTGAGGGGAGTGTGTGTGCTCAGGAGGGTGAAGAGTGCGTGTGAGGGGTGTGTGTGGTGAAGAGTGCGTGTGAGGGGTGTGTGTGGTGAAGAGTGCGTGTGAGGGGTGTGTGTGGTGAAGAGTGCGTGTGAGGGGTGTGTGTGGTGAAGAGTGTGTGTGAGGGGTGTGTGTGGTGAAGAGTGTGTGTGAGGGGTGTGTGTGGTGAAGAGTGTGTGTGAGGGGTGTGTGTGGTGAGGTGGTTGAAGAGTGTGTGTGAGGGGTGTGTGTGGTGAAGAGTGCGTGTGAGGGGTGTGTGTGGGTGTTTGTGGGGAAGAGTGTGTGAGGGGGTGTGTGTGGTGAAGAGTGTGTGTGAGGGGTGTGTGTGGGAAGAGTGCGTGTGAGGGGTGTGTGTGGTGAAGAGTGCGTGTGTGAGGTGTGTGTGTGTGGTGAGAGAGTGTGTGTGAGGAGGTGTGTGAGGGGTGTGTGTGTGGTGTGTGTGTGTGTGAGGGGTGTGTGTGGTGAAGAGTGGTGTGAGCGGGTGAGGTGGTGAGAGTGTGTGTGGTGAAGAGTGTGTGTGAGGGGGTGTGAAGAGTGCGTGTGAGGGGTGTGTGTGGTGAAGAGAGGGGTGCGTGTTGAAGAGTGTGTGAGGGTGTGTGTGTGAAGAGTGTGTGTGAGGGGTGTGTGTGGTGAAGAGTGTGTGTGAGGGGTGTGTGTGGTGAAGAGTGTGTGTGAGGGGTGTGTGTGGTGAAGAGTGTGTGTGAGGGGTGTGTGTGGTGAAGAGTGTGTGTGAGGGGTGTGTGTGTGGTGAAGAGTGCGTGTGAGGGGTGTGTGTGTGGTGAAGAGTGTGTGTGAGGGGTGTGTATGGTGAGGAGTGTGTGTGAGGGGTGTGTGGTGAGGAGTGTGTGTGAGGGGTGTGTGTGGTGATGATCTCCTCAGCTGTCCTCACTACCCGCTGCAGGGACTGGCGATCCGATGCGGTGCAGTTCCCGAACCAGGCAGTGCTGCAGCTGCTCAGGATGCTCTCGATGGTTCCTCTGTAGAAGGTGGTGAGGATGGGAGGTGGGAGATGTGCCTTCCTCAGCCTTCGCAGGAAGTAGAGACGCTGCTGGGCTTTCTGGGTTATGGTGCTGGTGTTGAGGGACCAGGTGAGATCCTCTGCCAGGTGAACTCTTGACGATCTCCACAGTGGAGCCGTGGATGTGTAGTGGAGAGTGGTCACGCCTTGTCCTTCTGAAGTCAGCCACCATCTCTTTGGTCTTGTCTACGTTCAGAGACAGGTTGTTGGTTCTACACCAGTCCGTTAACTGTTGCACTTCCTCTCGGATTAATTAATCATATCTTTTAAATGATTATGTTAGAGGAGGGAATGTGTAGAATTCCAGAAATCCGGCATTCCAAAGAAATACTGAAGTTAGAAAAAATAAGCTTTAAACTTTCGGTTTTCATGTTGTCCAAAACCAGACCTTACCCTCATCCACCGAACTGGCCATGTGTGTCCATGAGAGATCCAGGACTCTTATTTTGATAGGCAGCCCGCTTTTGACCCGGAAGTTCACGGAAAGCAGCGATAAATGAACTCGGCGGTGTGCGAGCGGCCTCCCTCTTCTCTGAGCAGGTTCGGTGTATTTCTGACGGGTTCAGTTCCTGAGAATAGTCGGGCTCGTTAGCGGTCTAACTCGGGGCTTCCGAGCAGGTGCAGGTCGGGCGTCAGGCAGCGCTAACCATCACCACCCTGAACGAGCGTGGCTCAGGCTGTTCTAATTAAACGCCCTGCTGAATCTGCAGTGGTGGAATAATGCAGACTTACTGCTTTAGAATTCCCTAAATTCCGAGGTGAGAAATTCCTGAGTGAGGAGCAGCGTGGAGGAGAGCTGGGCTGATTTTGTTCTGTTTCTTCAGAAATGGCTGGAGCAGAGATGGACCCCCAGGTGGCGCTAGGTTTGTTTGAGGAAGGAGCTACCTTGGTTCTGCTTGGTGTTCCTGAAGGAACTGAGCTGGGTATCGACTACAAGAGCTGGCAGGTGGGTCCCCGTTTCCGTGGGGTTAAAATGATCCCTCCTGGGATTCACTTTCTCCATTACAGTTCCGTTAACAGTAATAGCTGTGGTGGGGAGGTCGGACCCAGAAGAGGTCTCTTCCTGTCCCTGAAACCAAGGGAGTTAATTCTGGCTCACTGGGACAAAAAAGAGGAGGATCTGGACTTTTCCGCATCTGAAAATCTCGAAGAGGTAGCAAGAGTGCAAGCAGGGCTTCGTGAACTGGACTCGTACCTCGGGCCGTATCCTTACGAAACGCTGAGGAAGTGGGTGTCCCTGACGGATAGACTCAACCAGGAGGTGGCCGCTGGGCTGCAGCCGCTCAGCGGGCGTGTTTGCGCCTTCAGCGACGTCGTTCCCGAGCTCCAACTGACGCACACTAAAGACAGGGTCGAGCAGAACCTGCCGCGTAACGACACGCAGTGCCAGACCATGAAGGAGGGGCTGGACAGGCTTCCCCGGATGAAGCAGAGGGAAGGGACTGAGCTGCGCTTCTCACAGATCCCCAAACAGATGTATCCTCCAGGGGCCACTCCAGCTCAGATCACCCAGTGCAGCATGGATCTCAGCTACGCCTTGAGCTGCCTCCTGGAAAACCATCATAAGGAGGAGCCACTCAACGTCCTAGGTAGGAATGTGTGTTCTGACCACTTCACTGTTCCCGTATGTGCGTTTATTGTACTTTCGAACTTCCCACCTTGTCCAGTTCAGCGGCCTGTAAGGCATGTGGTCCTGGTGAAGCGGTCGTGTATGTGGTGAGCAGTGTGCTGTGGGTGCTGATATCCTCCGGGGCTGCTTGTCTGCTAGGTGAGCTGCAGTTTGCCTTCGTGTGCTTCCTCATCGGAAACGTGTACGAGGCCTTCGAGCACTGGAAGAAGCTGCTGGCTCTGCTGTGTAAGAGCGAGGAGGCCATGAAGGAGCGGAAGGATCTGTACCTGGGGCTGATCTCCGTACTCTACCACCAGCTGGGAGAGATCCCGCCGGACTTCTTTGTGGACATCGTGTCCCAAAACAACTTCCTCACCTCCACTCTGCAGGTAAAGGCTCGGCTGAACTGGCTGTGATGTCTGTCTGTCTGTCTCTCTGTCTGTCTGTCTCTCTGTCTGTCTGTCTCTCTGTCTGTCTGTCTCTCTGTCTGTCTGTCTCTCTCTCTTTCTCCAAATTAAACTCGGTGACAAACGAACAGAGCACTTGATTTAGGGGCGTGGGGTGAGACAGGGCTGCAGTTCAACATCTATATAAACCAGTTAGCGGTGTTACTGGAACAGTCTGCAGCTCCTGGACTCACCCTGAGCCATACGGAAGTGAAATTCCTGCTCCATGCAGACGACCTGGTGCGACCTGGACCTGCTGGAGCAGTTCTGTCAGAACTGGGCCTGACAGTCAATCTGAACAAAACTAAAATTGTAATCTTCCAGAAAAAGGCCAGGAATCAGGAACGCTGACGCCGCTTCACTCCGCCCTGGAGCATTCCCTACATTACCATTACCTAGGCCTGAGAATCACTGCCTCAGGAAGCTTTCTGTCTCTCCGTATGCGGCGCTCTTCCTCCCTCTCTCTGTACTGTCTATCTCTCTCTGCCCAATACTCATTTTAACACCTCACTTTTTGACTGTGAGTCACACCGGAGCACGCTGACCCTTCCCAGCTCTCAGAGAGTGAGTGTGTAGAGAGAGAGAGAGAGTGAGTGTGTAGAGAGAGAGTGAGTGTGTAGAGAGAGAGTGAGTGTGTAGAGAGAGAGTGAGTGTGTGAGTGTGTAGAGAGAGAGTGAGTGTGTGAGTGTGTAGAGAGAGAGAGAGAGTGTGAGTGTGTAGAGAGAGAGAGAGAGTGAGTGTGTAGAGAGAGAGAGAGTGAGTGTGTAGAGAGAGAGAGAGAGTGAGTGTGTAGAGAGAGAGAGAGAGTGAGTGTGTAGAGAGAGAGAGTGAGTGTGTAGAGAGAGAGAGAGAGTGAGTGTGTAGAGAGAGAGAGAGAGAGAGTGAGTGTGTAGAGAGAGTGAGTGTGTAGAGAGAGAGAGAGAGAGTGAGTGTGTAGAGAGAGTGAGTGTGTAGAGAGAGTGAGTGTGTAGAGAGAGTGAGTGTGTAGAGAGAGAGAGAGAGTGAGTGTGTAGAGAGAGAGAGAGAGAGAGTGTGTGTAGAGAGAGAGAGAGAGAGAGAGTGTGTAGAGAGAGAGAGAGAGTGTGTAGAGAGAGAGAGAGTGTGTAGAGAGAGAGAGAGAGAGAGAGTGAGTGTGTAGAGAGAGAGAGAGAGTGAGTGTGTGTAGAGAGAGAGAGAGAGAGAGAGTGTGTGTGGAGAGAGAGAGAGAGTGTGTAGAGAGAGAGAGAGAGAGAGAGTGAGTGTGGAGAGAGAGAGAGTGAGTGAGTGTGTAGAGAGAGAGAGTGTGTAGAGTGAGTGTGTAGAGAGTGAGTGTGTAGAGAGAGAGAGTGAGTGTGTAGAGAGAGTGAGAGAGAGAGAGAGAGAGTGAGTGTGTAGAGAGAGAGAGAGAGTGAGTGAGTGAGTGTGTAGAGAGAGAGTGAGTGTGTAGAGAGAGAGAGTGAGTGAGTGTGTAGAGAGAGTGAGTGAGTGTGTAGAGAGAGTGAGTGAGTGTGTAGAGAGAGTGAGTGAGTGTGTAGAGAGAGTGAGTGAGTGTGTAGAGAGAGTGAGTGAGTGTGTAGAGAGAGTGAGTGAGTGTGTAGAGAGAGTGAGTGAGTGTGTAGAGAGAGTGAGTGAGTGTGTAGAGAGAGAGAGTGAGTGTGTAGAGAGAGAGAGTGAGTGTGTAGAGAGAGAGAGAGAGTGTGTAGAGAGAGAGAGAGAGAGAGTGAGTGTGTAGAGAGAGAGAGAGAGTGAGTGTGTGTAGAGAGAGAGAGAGAGAGAGTGTGTGTGGAGAGAGAGAGAGAGTGTGTAGAGAGAGAGAGAGAGAGAGAGTGAGTGTGGAGAGAGAGAGAGTGAGTGAGTGTGTAGAGAGAGAGAGTGTGTAGAGTGAGTGTGTAGAGAGTGAGTGTGTAGAGAGAGAGAGTGAGTGTGTAGAGAGAGTGAGAGAGAGAGAGAGAGTGAGTGTGTAGAGAGAGAGAGAGAGTGAGAGTGTGTAGAGAGAGAGAGAGAGTGAGTGAGTGTGTAGAGAGAGAGAGTGAGTGTGTAGAGAGAGAGAGAGAGAGTGTGTATAGAGAGAGAGAGAGTGTGAGTGTGTAGAGAGAGAGAGAGTGAGTGTGTTTCTCGAGAGAGAGAGAGTGTGTGGGTTGAGAGAGAGAGAGAGTGTAGAGAGAGAGAGAGAGAGAGAGTGAGTGTGGAGAGAGAGAGAGTGAGTGAGTGTGTAGAGAGAGAGAGTGTGTAGAGTGAGTGTGTAGAGAGTGAGTGTGTAGAGAGAGAGAGTGAGTGTGTAGAGAGAGTGAGAGAGAGAGAGAGAGTGAGTGTGTAGAGAGAGAGAGAGAGAGAGAGAGAGAGTGAGTGTGTAGAGAGAGAGTGAGTGTGTAGAGAGAGAGTGAGTGTGTAGAGAGAGAGTGAGTGTGTAGAGAGAGAGTGAGTGTGTAGAGAGAGAGTGAGAGTGTAGAGAGAGAGTGAGAGTGTAGAGAGAGAGAGAGAGTGTGAGTGTGTAGAGAGAGAGAGAGAGAGAGAGAGTGAGTGTGTAGAGAGAGAGTGAGTGTGTAGAGAGAGAGAGAGAGAGAGAGAGAGAGAGTGAGTGTGTAGAGAGAGAGAGAGAGAGAGTGAGTGTGTAGAGAGAGAGAGAGAGAGAGTGAGTGAGTGTTGTAGAGAGTGAGTGAGTGTGTAGAGAGAGAGAGAGAGTGTGTGTAGAGAGAGAGAGTGAGTGTGTAGAGAGAGTGAGTGTATACACAGGTGTGTGCATGCACGTGTGTGTATAATTGTAGTTGCGAAACATTTAGTGCATCCTGAAAACTGTTGTTATTATTATTATTATTATTATTATTATTATTATTATTATTATACAGTACTTAGTTATTATTTTTAAAGTTCCCGTTTTGGTTTCTTTGTTTCAGGATTTCTTCCAGTTCGCCGGCGGGCCTGGTGTCGATAAAGCTCTCCGTAAAAGAGCAGAGAAATTTAAGGCACATCTTACCAAGAAGTTCCGCTGGGATTTCGAAGCAGACCTGGATGACTGTGCTCCGGTGGTGGTGGAGCTTCCAGAAGGAGTCACGCTGGACTGATGGTGGACATCCCATGAGGACAGACAAACCAGAGTGGAGTGAACTGAGCAGAGCCGGGAAAATGACCTGACACGGACACGTTCCGGCACTGTGTTCTTGTGCTCCATGGTGGAAAAGAGACTCTGGGTTCTTCTGTCTTTTCCAAATAAATATTCTCCTCTTCCATGTAGAGAGATCCCGTTCTGTTTGGACAGGGTTAGTTTTACCTGGGCAGGTTGGATATTGTGGTCACTGTCAGTGACTTTAGCCTCTTCTAAATCCTCCATGTCAGACTTCCCACCTCCATCTCCAGGTAATATTAATCCAGTGTGAATTCCCAGTAAATATTCCGTCTCATCCTGTTAAAGGCTGATATGCATTCCTACTTCCAGTATACATCTCCGAGTATTAAAATGTGAAAGAGAATATTCCGGAGCTGAGGTCAGAGCTGATGGGTAATTCCCAAGCTGAAAACGGCTTAACTCTGAGCTCCCAGACGGGAGACGGGTGTGGAATGCTGCTGTAAAATGCGTATCCTGTTTGAAACTTTTATAATAAAGTTATATTGTGTAAATTTTAAACATAGTGTGGCCACAAGGGGGCAGGGCAGCTCTGAAGTGTCTGATCAGTGTTTCACTCCGAGGGTTTCACTATGGAATTACTGGCCCTAACCTGTGTTCCACGTCCCTCTGACCCAAGTGCCACATCTGGCCCTCTAAGAGCCCGGGGCACCCCATGCTTAGTGGACGGTGGCTGGGAACTGACCTGGCTGTACCAAATTTTCTTTGGGCTTTGGTCTCTTTAGATGCTTTTAAGAGTCATGTAGTGTGGTGGAAGGTGCCCCCACTGGTGTGGTGGGGGGTTAAGGTCCCTACTTAGTTACCCCACCCTGCATTCATGGAGTCCAGAATAATGGGCTAAACGAGGGAAAGGAAAACCGTGACTTCTCCGTTGTCTTCCTGTTCCAGACACCTCGATTCCTGAGGCAGTGTTCTTCCGCTTGAGGTGTTGAATAGTGCAGCTTTGGCTTGCACATGTGGTCCTGCGTGTTTGTGCTCTGCTGGAGTCTGAGCTTTTCCTGGATTGTTTGGGGGGGGGGGGGGTCCGTGGAATCAGCTGTAGCTAATCAGTCAGGGGATGTTTGGTGTGCCAACTTTTCTTCTTTAGTGTTGCTCTGGGGATCCCTGAGACTAATGTAGCTAACAAGTAATGAAAGCTTTTACCCAACCAATTAGCATCATGCTAACTGAAGGCCCTAGGCCTTCTGCAACTGCTCTTGGGATCGTTCATCAGGGTTCAGAGGTCACTCGGAGCAGAGCAGAAATAACATTCGGAATCCTGTTAGAACACGAGTTCAAAGTTTATACAGTAAAGTCCAAACTCGGAATGGCCAAACATCGGATAGACTGGAATACCGTCACAGCTTCAGTTTTCAGACCCAGAGTGTACAGCGGCTGAGTCCGCTTGCTTTACAGCACAGCTGGAAATCATCCCGGTCAGTGGGCTGTACACACATGTACCAGCTGACCACGTCCATCATACACCGCTCTCCTTCAGTTCTCACTACGCCTTCTCAGGGGAGTGTAAGAGTAGAGGAGTGTAAGCGTAGGGGGTGAGGGTGTGAGAGCAGGGAGTGTGAGAGCAGGGGAGTGTGAGAGCAGGGGGGTGAGGCACTGTGAGGGTGTAAGAGCAGGGGGGTGAGAGAGTGTGAGTGTGGGTGTGAGAGCAGGGGAGTGTGAGAGCAGGGGGGTGAGGCAGTGTGAGGGTGTAAGAGCAGGGGGGTGAGGGAGTGTGAGGGTGTTGTAGAGCAGGGGAGGTGAGTGTGAGTGTGGGTGTGAGAGCAGGGGAGTGTGAGAGCAGGGGGGTGAGGGTGTGAGAGCAGGGGGGTGAGGGAGTGTGGGTGTGAGAGCAGGGGAGTGTGAGTGTGGGTGTGAGCAGGGGGGTGAGGGAGTGTGAGGGTGTGAGAGCAGGGGAGTGTGAGAGCAGGGGGGTGAGGGTGTGAGAGCAGGGGGGGTGAGGGAGTGTGAGTGTGAGAGCAGGGGGGTGAGGGAGTGTGAGGGTGTAAGAGCAGGGGGTGTGTGGGGGATGAGTGGAGTGTGAGAGCAGGGGGGTGAGGCAGTGTGAGGGTGTAAGAGCAGGGGGGTGAGAGAGTGTGAGTGTGGGTTTGAGAGCAGGGGAGTGTGAGAGCAGGGGGGTGAGGGGGTGTGGGTGTGAGAGCAGGGGGGTGAGGGGGTGTGGGTGTGAGAGCAGGGGGGTGAGGGAGTGTGAGTGTGAGAGCAGGGGGGTGAGGGAGTGTGAGGGTGTGAGAGCAGGGGGGTGAGGGAGTGTGAGGGTGTGAGAGCAGGGGGGTGAGGGAGTGTGAGTGTGAGAGCAGTGGGGTGAGAGAGGGAGTGTGAGGTGTGAGTGTGGGTGTGAGAGCAGGGGAGTGTGAGAGCAGGGGGGTGTGGGTGTGTGAGTGTGGGTGTGAGAGCAGGGGGGTGAGGGAGTGTGAGGGTGTGAGAGCAGGGGGGTGAGGGAGTGTGAGTGTGAGAGCAGGGGGGTGAGGGAGTGTGAGTGTGGGTGTGAGAGCAGGGGAGTGTGAGAGCAGGGGGGTGAGGGAGTGTGAGGGTGTGAGAGCAGGGGGGTGAGGGAGTGTGAGGGTGTAAGAGCAGGGGAGTGTGAGAGCAGGGGGGTGAGGGAGTGTGAGTGTGGGTGTGAGAGCAGCAGGGGGGGTGGAGGGAGGGAGGGTGTGGGGGTGTGAGAGCAGGGGCAGGGGAGTGTGAGTGGTGGGGGGGAGGCAGGTGAGTGTGAGAGTGTGGGTGGTGAGTAGCAGGCGAGGGGTGTGGAGGTGGGTGTGTGAGGGAGCAGGGGAGTGAGGGTGTGAGAGCAGGGGGGTGTGGGTGTGTGAGTGTGGGGTGTGAGAGCAGGGGGGTGAGAGGACTGTGGGGGTGTGAGAGCAGGGGGGTGAGGGTGTGTGAGTGGTGGGTGTGAAGAGCAGGGGGGGTGTGAGGGAGTGGGAGGTGTGGTGTGAGAGAGTGAGGGGGTGTGAGAGTAGAGAGCAGGGGGGTGTGGGAGTGTGTGGGTGTGGGTGTGAGAGCAGGGGGTGAGAGCAGGGGGGGAGGGAAGTGTGCTAGGGTGTGAGAGCAGGGGGGTGAGGGAGTGTGGAGTGTGGGTGTGAGTAGAGGGAGGGAGTGTGAGAAGAGCAGGGGGGTGAGGGGGTGTGAGAGCAGGGGAGTGGTGAGAGCAGGGGGTGTGAGGTGTGTTAGGTGAGGGTGTGAGAGCAGGGGGGTGAGGGAGTGTGAGTGTGAGAGCAGTGGGGTGAGGGAGTGTGAGGGTGTGAGAGCAGGGGGGTGAGGGAGTGTGAGTGTGAGAGCAGTGGGGTGAGGGAGTGTGAGGGTGTGAGAGCAGGGGGGTGTGGGTGTGAGAGCAGGGGAGTGTGGGAGTGTGGGTGTGTGAGCAGGGGAAGTGAGGGAGTGTGAGGGTGTGAGAGCAGGGGGGTGAGGGAGTGTGAGTGTGGGTGTGAGAGCAGGGGGGTGAGGGAGTGTGAGGGTGTGAGAGCAGGGGAGTGTGAGAGCAGGGGGGTGAGGGTGTGAGAGCAGGGGGGTGAGGGAGTGTGGGTGTGAGAGCAGGGGAGTGTGAGTGTGGGTGTGAGCAGGGGGGTGAGGGAGGAGTCAGAGGGGTGTGAGAGCAGGGGACCGGTGAGAGCAAACCTAACAAGAAAGCCAGGGTGTGAGAGCAGGGGGGGTCCAGGGAGTGTGAGTGCCACTCCAAACTCCGAGGCAGCTGGGGTGAGCGGAGTGTGGGTGTGATGGCAGGGGGTGAGGGAGTGTGAGGGTGTGAGAGCAGGGGAGTGTGATGAGAGAGCACAGTGAGGGGGTGTGGGCGTGAGAGAGCTTCCCTGGGTGAGGGGAGGTGTGTGAGAGCAGGCAGGGGAGTGTGGAGTGTGAGGTGTCGAGAGCAGGGGGGTGAGGGTGGAGTGTGTTAGGTGTTGAGAGCAGGGGAAAAGGTGAGAGCAGTGGGGGTGAGAGGTGTTGTTCTAGAGCAAGATGGGTGAGGGAGCTGGTGTAGACAGAGCAGGGTTCTCAGTGTGAGTGTGGGTTGTGAGAGCAGGGGGGGCAGAGGGAGCAAATGTTTGTAGCAGCTGGAGTGTGAGAGGCGAGGGGGTGAGGGTGTGAGCAGCAGGGGGGTGAACGAGGGAACTGTGTGTGGATCAGGACAGCTGATAATCAGAAAACCAGAAACTATAGTGTGGATGTGGCAGACAGGGTGGAAGATCACTGTTGAACCCCACCAATGGAGGTGGTGTAGGGGGACCCACAACGTTGGTCCAGGAGTGAGTCCTGGGAACGTCGCTGGGGTTGGGAGTTTGTGTAGCACGGAACGGGTCGGGGGGTGTGAAAGTCAGGGGGGTGGCTGGTCCAGTAGTGGCGGTGGGAGCAGGACTCTGACTCAGCCACTCCAAACTCAGACAGGCTCTAGCTGGTGGACGCGTGAGCTTTGGGTCATGGTCTTGCTGCATCACCTAACAGGACCTGAAGCTTAAGGAGGTGGAGCTGCTTGTTCTCCTGTGAGATGTTCTAGCTTCCCTTTGAACTGATGGTTCTCAGCGCATTGACCACATTGTAGTAGCAGTCAGTGCAGAAATCCAGCAATGTTTGGTGCAGCTGTAGTTTATTTATATGGCTCCGCCCATTCACCCTGCCTCCATGGTTTAGCCAGACTGATTTGGGAGAGGCAAAAGAGACCAGGACAGCCAATCAGAACCCAGCTGATATGTTTTAATGTGCACACATACACAGTATTTCATCCATATGGAGTTGTAGGGGACAACGTGAGCTCAGGAGCGCTGGGTTCGGCCCTGTAGGGAAAGGTAAACGCTGTGAATGCAGATATGAGCTGAGGATGGCCTCCGTGACTGGTGCGCACGTGTCAACCACCTGCAGAACCGTGTTGGCTCAGGACTTCCCTGGGCTTGAAGCCTTACGGTCCATCCAGCTGCTGAGGAACACTGCAGGACTGGTCCGTACGCATGCCACACAAGGCGACCGCCTTACCGAACACCCTGAGCTGCTGAAGTGCACCTTGTCAAGGCACCATACTGAACGGTGATGTTCAGGTAGTCCACATAGTTGCTGACCATCTTATGACAACTATCCAACTCTATCCACTGAATAGAAACTCGGTTTATCTGTTTGTCATTCAGCAGTCAATCCATCAACCAGTCTGACCCATAGGCTCGTCATCTCTATAAGCTGACTCGTCGTTTATCACTGTGTGTGGTGTGTGTGTTCTGTTTGTGTGGTCAGTGTAGTGTGAATTAATGTCGTGGTGTGCCTTGTGTTCGATATACTGTGTGTGTAGGTGTGGTGATAAATCAACTGTGTGTGCCGTGCTGTTGTGTTTTCACATGTGGTGCGTGTGTGTGTTTTAGCTGTGTGTTTCAGTGTGTGTGTGTGTGTGTGAGTATTGTTGACCTGGGTGATGTGTGTGTGTGTGTGTGTTCACTGTGTGTGTGTTTTTTACGCGTGTGGTGTGAGTCGTGTGTGTGCAGTGTGTGTAGTTTGTGTTTTGGAACGAAGCAAGTGCTGTGGTGTGTGAGTTTAACTGTGCGTGTGTGTGTGTTGTTCGGTATGTGTGTGTGTGTGGCAGTGTTATGAGACGGTGTGTGTGGTGTGTCCCGTGTTTACAGTCTGTGAACCGTGTTCGATGTGTTGTTAAACGTAAAAATGGGTATGAGTGTGTGAGGTATCCAGTTACTGTGCTTTCGTGTAGTTTAAGGACAGTTGGTGTGTGTGTGTTTAGGGTGTGAGTGTGTCGGTTTACCCCTGTGTAAAGTGTGTGTGTTTACTGTGCGTGCGTGTGGTGGTGCGGAGTGTTCTGCCTGAGTGCGTGTGTTGTGCAATTTGAAGACACAGTGTGTGAACGTGTGTTGTTACCTGTCGTGGCGTGTGTGACGCATCTTCTTACACTGTCCAAACGTTTGATCGGTTTGAATACGGTGTGTGTGATGGTGTGTTTGTTTTACTGTGGTCAGTGTAGTGTTTAATCAACCAGTCTGTGTAGTTTATAAGTCCTGTTGTATATGTGTGAGTGTGTGTTTTACTGTGTGAGTGTGTGTTTTACGGTGTGCGTGTGTGTGTGTGTTTTACTGTGTGCGTGTGTGTGTGTTTTACGGTGTGTGTGTGTGTGTGTGTGTGTGTGTGTTTTACTGTGTGTGTGTGTGTTTTACGGTGTGTGTGTGTGTGTGTGTGTGTGTTTTACTGTGTGAGTGTGTGTTTTACGGTGTGTGTGTGTGTGTGTGTGTGTGTGTGTGTGTTTTACTGTGTGAGTGTGTGTTTTACTGTGTGTGTGTGTGTGTGTGTTTTACTGTGTGCGTGTGTGTGTGTGTTTCACTGTGTGCGTGTGTGTGTGCGTGTGTGTGGAAAAGTGGGAAGGGGGGAATAAACTGCAAATCATAAATTCCCTGTTGACAGCTGGTGTGTTTATCTCCTGCCTGTTTCACTCCTCCGGCCTGTAATCTCTTCTTTTCTTGCTCTCCTCGCTTCAGCTCCCTGGCTGTCCTTCCTTGTCTGTTCAGTATGTCTTTCTCTTCCCTCCTTTGTGCTTCCCCGATGCTCCCAGCAGCAGGTGTGTCAGTGTGTGTGGAGAGGTCACTCGTTTATCACACCATCAGGTTCCGGAAGAGCTTGATTTATTCTGGGCTTTTATAAACGCAGCGGAGAGACTTCACCCCCTCCTCTCTCAGCTTCCTCCAGCCCAGTGAGGCCAGTGAGAGGCAGCAGGGGTTTACAGGCCAGCTGTTGAAACGAGGCAGGAGTCCATCACAGCCACACAGCTCTGGCTGCTTCTTCACATTTAGCCACTCCGGAACCAGCTTTAGAACCTCCGTTCAGATTCATCCCACTCCTCCCTAAATCATCCCACTCCTCCCTAAATCATCCCACCCTGCCCTAAATCATCCCACTCCGCCCAGAATCATCCCACTCCTCCCTAAATCATCCCCCTCCTCCCTAAATCATCCCACTCCGCCCAGAATCATCCCACTCCTCCCTAAATCATCCCACTCCTCCCTAAATCATCCCACTCCTCCCTGAATCATCCCACTCCTCCCTAAATCATCCCACTCCTCCCTGAATCATCCCACTCCGCCCTGAATCATCCCACTCCTCCCTGAATCATCCCACTCCTCCCTAAATCATCCCACTCCGCCCTGAATCATCCCACTCCGCCCTGAATCATCCCACTCCTCCCTAAATCATCCCACTCCTCCCTGAATCATCCCACTCCGCCCTGAATCATCCCACTCCGCACTGAATCATCCCACTCCTCCCTAAATCATCCCACTCCGCCCTGAATCATCCCACTCCGCCACCTGAATCATCCACTCCCTGAATCATCCCCCTCTCCCCTAAATCATCCCGCACTCCTCCCTGAATCATCCCACTCCCGCCTGAATCATCCCACTCCTCCTTGAATCATCCCCATCCTCCTCCTCCCTAAATATCCCACCTTCCCTCCTGAATCATCCCACTCCGCCCTGACATCATCCCACTCCCTCCGCATCCCACCCTGAATCATCCCACTCCTCCCCTGAATCGATCCCACTCCTCCCTGAATTTTCATCCCACTCCTCCCTATATCATCCCACTCCGAACCAAATCATCCCACTCCGCCCTGAATCATCACACTCCCACTCCTCCCTGAAATCATCCCACTCCGCCCTGAATCATCCCACTCTCCCTAAAACTCATCCCACTCCGCCCTAATCATCCACTCCCCTACTATCATCCCACTCCGCCGAAATCATCCACCATCCCTGAATCATCCCAGTCCGCTCTGAATCATCCCAGTCCGGCCCCTGAATCATCCCACTCCACTCCTACCTCCCTTAAATCATATCCCACTCCGCTCCTAAATCATCCCACTCCTCCCTAAATCATCCCACTCTGCCCTATGAATCATTCCCAGCTCCGCCCTGAATCATCCCATTGCCGCCTCTGAATCATCCAGCTGACCGCCCTGAATCATCCCCACTCCTCCCCTAAATCATCCCCACTCTCTTGCCCTGAAATCATCCCACTCCTCCCTAAATCATCCACTCCCCCCTGAATTCATTCCCACTCCGCCCTGAATCATCCCCACTCCAGCCCTGAATCATTCCCACTCCCAGAATCATCCCTTCCGCTCTCTGGGCAATCATCCCACTGCCTCCCTGAATCATCCCACTCCTCCCTAAAATCATCCCATCTCGCCCTGAATCATCCCACTCCTCCCTAAAATCATCCCAACTCCTCCCTGAATCACCCACTCTGCCGCCCTGAATATCATCCCAGTCCGCCCTGAATTCATCCCACTCCAGCCCAGAATCATCCCACTCCGCCCTGAATACATCCCACTCCTCCCTAAATCAATCCCAATCTCTGCACTGAATTCATCCCACCTCTCCCTAAAATTATCCCACTCAATCCCTAAATATCCCAGTCCGCCTGAATCATCCCACTCCGCCCCTGAATCATCCCAGATCCGCCTCCTGAATCATCCCACTCCTCCTAAATCATCCCACTCTCCCTAAATCATCCCCACTCCGCCCTGAATCATCCAGCTCCGCCCTGATAATCCCACACTCCTCCCGGAATCATCCCGCTCGCCCTGAATCATCCCACTCTCTCCCGAAATCATCCACTCCTCCTAAATCATTCCCGCTCCGCCCTGTGAATGAATCATCCACTCCTCCCTAAATCCAATCCCAACTCCTCCCTAAATCATCCCACTCCTCCCTAAATCATCCCACTCCTCCCTAAATACATCCCACTCCGCCTGAATCATCCACTATCCCTAAATCATTCCCGCTCCTCCCTAAATCATCCCGCTCCGCCCTAATAATCCCCACTCAGCCTGCTGATCATCCCGCTCAGCCCTGAATCATCCCGCTCCGCCTGAATTCATCCCACTCCTCCCTAAATCATCCCCACTCCTCCTGAATCATCCCACTCTCCCTAAATCATTCCCCGCTCCGCCCTGAATCCATCCCACTCCGCCCTGCATCACCACTCATGCCCTAAATCATCCCACTCCTCCCTGGATCATCACACGCCTCACTAAATCATCCCACTCGCCCTGAATCATCCCCGCTCCTCACTAAATAATCCCACTCCGCCCTGAATCATCCCACTCCTCCCTAAATCATCCCAATCCGCCTGATCATCCCGCTTCTCCCTAAATCATTCCCACTCCGCCTTGAATCATCACTAATCCTCCCTAAAGTCATCCCAACTCGCCAGAAATCCATCCCACACTCCTCCCTAAATTCATCCCACTCCTCCCTAAATCATCCCACTCCGCCCTGAATCATCCCACTCCTCCCTGAATCATCCCACTCCGCCCTGAATCATCCCACTCCTCCCTAAATCATCCCACTCCGCCCTAAATCATCCCACTCCTCCCTGAATCATCCCGCTCCGCCCGAATAATCCCACTCCGCCTGAATCATCCCACTCCTCCCTAAATCATCCCACTACGCCCAGAAGAATCATCCCACTCCTCCCTAAATCATCCCACTCCGCCCTGAATCATCCCACTCCGCCCTGTGATCATCCCACTCCTTCCCTAAATCATCCCGCTCCTCCCTGAATCATCCCAACTCGCCTGAATCATCCCACTCCTCCTAAATGTACATCACACTTCCGCCCTAAATCATCCCCACATCTCCTCCCTGAATCATACCACTCCGCCCGAATCATCTCCCACTCTCCCTAAATCATCCCACTCCTCCCTAAATCATCCCACTCCTCCTAAAATTCATCCCCGCTCCGCCCGAAATCATCCCACTGACCCTGGGGGGGGCATCATATCCCCACTCCTCCCTAAATCATCCCAATCCTCCCTAAATCATCCCCCACTCCGCCCGCTGAATGCATCCCGCTCCGCCCTGAATCATCCCACTCCGCCCAGAATCATCAACCTCCTCCCTAACATCATCCCACTCCGCCTATGAATCATCCCACTCCCCTAAATCATCCACTCCTCCCTAAAATCATCCCACTTCCGCCCAGAATCCATCCCAACTCTCCCTGTGAACATCCCAATCCGCCCGAGAATCACCAAAGTCAGCCCTGACTCATCCCACTCCTCCCAAATCATCCACTCCTCACCCCCTGAATCATCCCACTCTCCCTAAATCATCCCACTCCTCCCTCAAATCATCCCCACTCCTCCCTGAATCATCCCACGCCTCCCTAAATCAATCCCACTCCGCCCTGAATCATCCCACTCCGCCCCAGAATCTAATCCCACTCCTCCCTGAGCATCATACCCACTCCGCCCATAAATCATCCCACAGCCTCCCTAAATCATCCCACTGCCTCCCTGAACATCCCATCCCCCCTAAATCATCCACTCCGCCCCTGAATCATCTCACTCCGCCCCTGAATACATCCCACTCCTCCCTGAATCATTCCAACGCCACCCCGAGAATCATCCAACTCCACCCAGACTCATCCCACTCCTGTCCCTAAATCATCCCACTCACCCTCGAATCATCACACTCCTACCTAAATCATTCCACTCCGCCCTGAATTCATCCCCAATGTCCAAATCACTCCCAGCTCCGCCTTAATTCATGCCCAAGAGAGAGGCACCCTAATCTGTTCTTTTACACCCCACAGTCTTTCCTAAAATTCTCCTCATAGGCCGTCTGGGTACCACTTCAACTGTAAAGACTTCTCCTTGCGGATTTCCTAGTTTTAGTGACCCGAATATCTGACCAGCCCTCTGCGTCCTCAGTGAAAGGACAGGTCTTGTCTGCGGGAGGATTTTAAACTCCCCGGTTTCCATGGTGATGTACTTAATCTGGCCTGCGTCCTGAGCTCCTAATGATAATCAGACTGTAAAAATACGATAAAACATGCTTCTGGTGGGGTATTCCCAGCAGCCCACCCTTCGCGTGCGAGTGCGCATAGCTTGTCTGCTCCACTCTGAAGCCCCCACAGCTCTGGCTTCTTTTCGTGGGGCGCCTGGTGTGGAATCCTTGAGGCTAGCAACTGAAATGGTCTGGGCCAGGGTTTCTGAGGGTGCCCACGGGGAATTGGCAGCTACTAGAAGCAGAGGTCGTTCGTTTCCTTCCAGCTGGTTGATTGATCATAATCTCTGGCAGAACCCCGCTAGAGCTGCGATGGCCCGGCTTTCATCAGGCTTTTGACAACATACTCGCTCCTACTATACCATACCCGCGCATCGACAGGTTCAGGAGTGTGGATGAGGGCCTGGATGACCTCGTCGTGGCGGAACTGAGTGTTTATGTCTGCACACTCTCAGCACTTCGTCAGGAATGTGGGGCACCTTCAGCGCGACTGGCTTCGGGCCCAGGTTCAATTGTGCACAGCTCACGCTCCCTTTCACGGGTCAGCACAAGACAACTGATGAGGGTTCTCCAGAAGGACACAAGTCTTTCATGTAACCTGAGCACTTTTCCTACAAAATATGGTCCATACAGTACTTCCACAGCAATGTTTCTAACATCAGTCAACTGACCGCACTAATACTCCACTCAAATAGTATACAGCAATGTTCAACATTCCTATAACCTCACCATAAAAGAAAGTGTGGTAAACTGTAGTTCGCCAAACTGGGGGGGTTTGGAGACCTCTCTCGGTGGAAATGTGTGTAAACAGCATGCATGGTGGAAAACCCCCCTCTTCTTTCTTTGGAGGATCTTGGTGAAGTTCAGGTGGTTTGAAAAGATGTGAGTGATCTACCATTGATCATTCAGATACACCCACACACTCGGCCTGTCACTTAGTAATCATGGTTCTGTAGGATCACTGAATCTAACTGAGCTGTAGAACCCTTTCTAATAACTACGGTGAGAAGTTCAGTGTAGAGTGCTCACAGCTCTGTTGCAGTCAGTATATCAGTATATCGTCGCCCGACGGTAGGAGTTGGTTGGAGGGGACCGGCGGTGTCTGGGGGGTGTACTGTACCTGATGATGCTGTGGGGCCCTCTGATAACCCGGGTCCTGTAGATGTCCTGCACAGTGAGGGGAAGGTTGCTCCGGAACAATGAAGCATGGCTAACTTCAGCGTCGTTTTCGTGCCAGGCATTTTCGGAACTGATGCAGTGAATTGTGCTCAGGACGTGGGCCATGCATTTCAGCGCATCTTTGATGAAGGACTTTGCCCTGAGCGAACACACAAGATTCACTGCGATCAGACCTGCCATCGGCGTAATTAGAACCGACAGACATGAAAGTTTGATCGCTGATGCCAGTACCGATGTTAGGGGTAGCAATTACCGAAACGCCGGCCAGTATTACTTATAAAACAGCAGCGAAGTTTACACACACCCAAACTAACACAACGCTGTAGGTTATCTAAAAAACTCTGCCAGGCTTACACTTCAACTGATGAGAGTCTCAAACAATCATATCCTGATACACCACATACACTCTAGATGTAAAGATTATACTTCATGCCATAGCGCAACTCTCTAATAGTTTTACGTGCACAAAGAAAAACCTTGATCTTTTAAAGCTCGGTTCCTCTTTAAGGTTTAGTGAATATTCATGACGGACAGGACCAAATAGATCGGTCCAAAACTGCTTAGAAACAAACTTTTTGTCATTTCAACTCCACTGCAGGGGTTAGAAAGCTGTGTTTATCTCATGTAATGTTTCATTTAGGAGGTTTTTAGTGGACTGTAGGATTCCATGAGTGCCATTTTCAAGTTTGTGTCTTCACTTTTATCTACAGTAAAAACATTAAAATACAAATAGAAGAAAACCTCTATGAGTAGCCGTGTCTAAATTTCGATGGCACTGTATAATGTCACTGTTGTGCAAAAACATTCTACTCTTTTCACTTTGGTCAAATTAATTCACAACTTTAGTTACTTTTACATTGTGTTCAAATGTTCAAGTTATGACCAACGAAAACGGTTAGGAGTCATTTGAAAGTTACTAGAGGTCTCGCTACATTAAAACTAAGACAAGGAATGTTTTTCTACTTCTGTAATATCATTATCATTATCGTTAGGTTATGCAGGCTTTGGTGATGATCTGACTGTAAGTTCTTGATTTCCCCCCTTTTGAATATACAAATAAACAATAGAACCGCAAGCTTAACCAATATTCTTTGCTCTTTATTGGGTGAGGTCAAATCCCTGCTGGCAGCAAAACTAATCAAGGTTGGGAATTTCAGGCACATTATTTGTGATGGAAAATATTAACCACTGATACCCAGGTCACTAGTACTGCCCACTGATGTATCAGCAACAGATGCATAGGTCGGGCCCTATCTCAATACCCTCAGTTTAAAAAAACGAGTCTCATAACAGAATAAATCTGTAACAAGAAAAAACACCATTTGTGTTTTATGAAGTAGTATCACAGAGGACCCACTTTCATTTTACTAAAGAACAAGAGGAAATATGCCATGTGATTTTCCAGGGACACCAGAAACTCCATATTTAAGTAGAAAAACCCTCCTGTACAGTGTCACAATTTGCTCATTCTGAGATAAACAAATGAGATGCATTGCACCTGAAGACTGAAATTACGAAATCTGAGCTGAGAGTCAGAGAGTTCATGACGTTTCAGTCTGGGTGAGGTGAGGACCTCTTGCTTTCTCCTTTGCTTTCAAACTCAGAGTCATCCCTTAACAATGTTGCCTGGTTCTGTGAGAAGTATAGGACAATCTCATATGTTCTCCACCATCTTTTGGCACAATGCCAGAACCATCTGCCGTGTCCAGTATATTGCAGATTTGATGCTAAAAAGAACGGCATCTGAAACACCTCTTCCATTTTCTCTAAACCGCCTTCAGATTAAATGCCCTTTAGATTAAACAACACAGGTCCTAGAAAAACCTGTAAACTGGTATAGAATCCTCTTATGTAATAGTAAGGTTCTGCAAAACACTGTAAAGGTTCTTCAGTCACAGGTTTCCTTTGCAAAGGCTTCTGTTCCTCAGAAACTGCTTCACTAATAACTACCACAGATTACTGATTAGAATCTACTAGTACTGAAAGTATGAAATAGATATGAAGGGCTCGTATCCTATATCTCCTGCCATTCCACTATTTTGTTAGTTTGTTTATGAACAAGTAGTGTTTTTTTAGGCCTGAAGATTTTTATTTAATTTGTTTTTATTTTTATTTATTTATTCATTTTATTTTATTTTATTTTATTTTTTTATGTATTGATTTTGTAGCTTTTTTCCAGCCATTTTTGTTACAGTGTCTTTACAACGGATGTATGTAAATGATCTCTGATCTGATTGGGTACCTCTTACAAACTGTTTTAATGAGATCACAAAAAAAAAAAATATTGGGCAGCTTAGGAACTGTATAGACTGTATGGACTAATGAAAAAATGGTATGTTTTGAGTGATAATTGGCCTTTAATAATTGTATAACAAGCCTGCAATTTAAACAGAGGGCCTTGCATCTGCTGGCCTGACATGAACCAGAGCAACTGCTGCATCGCAAGTCCGTGCTCATTTAAGTTTCAAGGTAAGGTTAGGGCCACAGGTGACGCAGAGATAACAGCACTTGAGACGCGGTCAGACTGCAAAACCCTACTTGCTTCCCAATCCACCTGCACCTCGTGAAACTATTAGCCGCGCCTGAGGCGGGTGCCAGTGGCTTCTGGCCGGGCCACGGGGTCATTCTCCGCCTGCCACGGAGGGACACGACCTCCGTGGGAGAGCAGCGGAGCGCTGAGGAGGCGCTAGAGAGAGGCAAATTGTAGCGTGACACCTACTGTACTGTTACCTGGGAGAGTCGAACACTTGCAAGCGTTTGTGCAAGAAGGTCATTGAGATATCCTGCAGTCCGCGGATTTCGCACGAGGTGTTCTCGAAACACTAGAAAACACGCCGCAGCCCACGTCACCAGCGTGCACCAGACAGTGCTGGATCTCGGCGGGGGAAAAAAAGCAGATGGAAACAAAGAAGAAGAAAGAATGACAAAGATCGTTGTCACTTCAGAATAAGCATAGAACGGCCCTATACAAGATGGTCACTGAAGGCTTAAACATAAATATGACTGAAGACCATATTTGTGAAAAAAGTGCTCCCGACGCCTCGCGTGTTTACAATCAGATTATACTTTGCAGGGGCGGCTTAATTATAGCAGCGAACTAAAAGCTAAACAACACGTACAGGATAAGGACACACACCTTTCACCTCACATGTTGCGAGATTGGACGACGTGGCTTACGACCTATTGGGCTTCAGTTTCTCCCCTGAAAAGTTACGAACGTAATTAGAGGACCAAATTTAGCATGAGAGCAGAGCTCTGAGGTAAGTAAGTAGCTATTAAAGTCCATCAAAACTGGGAGGCATTTGGGAGCGGATGGTCCGAGCTGTATGAAAGGCAAGGTTAAACCCGGTATAGAGGACCAGGATGAGATTGCCTTATCTCACTGCGGGGATAATAAGGGCTGCGCAACCGCAGAAAGCATACAAGGGACACAGGAATTTGTGTCGACATGAAAGCGTGAAAGTGAGGGGCATTCTGCAACCGTTCGAACTAGCCAATACATTGGAACGGGCTGGTGGTGCAATGCAGTTGCCTCTCCAGTAAAATGTGAAATCAAAAGCCACTGGGTCGCCATAAAAGCTCCCATAAAGGAAGTATAATACTGGTGGCGTGGCGCGATCATTAGCAGATGCAGAGATGCAAGGGAAAAGCTTGCGTGGGAGGTGCTCAAGCATGCAAGGACAATCTCGGAGCTCAGTATGGATTCGACACCATTAACAACAATATTACTAGGGACGTGGCAATTTCAGGTTTGGTATGAAACGATTCGACTAGGCCTATAAAAATTATATAAAACGCTAAACCCAAATTAATTGATAAAAAATAATTGGAAAAATATGAGAGCAGTAAATACATTCATGCAGGCTACAAAAACCTAGTTCATAGTCCTATTCTAAACTAAACTTTTTTACTGTGGCGGTCTAGAAGTCAGGATTGCTAGTAGCAGCTAATTGTAAGTGTTGTCAAGACATATATGCTAGCCGATGCTTTGTCTTATCATTTTCAACCCATATGCTGGGTGGTCACAAAATGAACCGGGCAGTAGTAAACAGTCAGCAGGAACACGGACAAAGAGCGATAGGAATGCTGGAAAGGGTTAAAAAAAAACAAATCAAGGTCAAATCCCTTAAGAATCAAAAACTGCGCAATGCAGTATTATAGAAAATATAATGCAAACATATTACAGGCAGTAAACACGCTTCATACAGACTATACTGGATTTAGAGAAAATACTAATGATGCCTCAAGTTCTTAGATCTAAATAACTTTTTGCTATAGGGTGTATAGGAGCCAGATATGTTAGCTATGCTGCTAATTGTAATGTTTTTAGCATTATGATAGACAATTCTTGCTTGTATTTCACCCAGGAAAAGAATAGCACGTTTCTCCACACAGCATCGAGTTCACACAATTTAATAATAGCTAATATACAAAGGTGTAGGCAGACAGGTTAATTCGGTGTGGTTTTAAACCATGGCAGATAACAGGCAATTGCTGGTATCTATCTTCAGCTATCAGAACTTCTCCATAAACAAGAAGCATAAGCAGAACCCACTAAAAATTAAGAAATAGCAAACATCCACAAAACTATTATGGTGCAATACCTGAAATCCCAATAAACTCAACTACCATTGATGATTTTGTAGTGCAAGGTTTGGATTACACATCTCTAGTCTCCTA
>JAMWET010003483.1:0-70800 GCA_024036415.1 Prochilodus magdalenae | reverse complement strand
TTTTGATTACCAGACCCCCCATTACAATTTAAAGACAAGTCTTATCCAGCGTGATTGACAGCAGTAATGTTGCCATTAATTTGTGAGCGATCCTAGATAATCAATTTACTAACTTTTATATGCCCATTGGTTTTGACTGCTGAGTCATACGGAGAATATGATCAAGGTAGACAGCCACGTTTTTTTTTGTGTTGTTGTTTTTTTGTTTTTTGGGGTTTTCCATTGCCATGGTGCAACTAAGGTCTCAGAGGACCTAAGCACAACACAATTAAAACATGTGAACTAGTTTAATATTAGGTAAATCATTTTAGGGATGTCATGGCATTTGTATTTGTAGGAATTCACATAGTCCAAGTAATCCCAAGCACATTCAGTGATGTTGAGGTCTGGTCTCTAGGGTGGCAAGTGCATTGTCCTGAGAACACCAGCAGCTTGTTTGTCTGGTTTAAAACTTTCTTCATTGTTTTTATTTTTTATTTTTGCAGTTGTTTATGACATCTGCATGTCCTTTAACAGCCATAGTATTGAGTCCTGTTTTACACCTACTTTCCTCAGACTTTTCCCCCCTTATGGAAGTTAAAGGCTGTTCTACTTGGAAATAGTAAGTTGAAGTAAATGAAGGCTGATCTCTGACTTTGCACAGTGCTAGTTCAGTCAGATATAAACAGGTATCGTTGCCCATGGCTGCCAGTGCTTTGGTACCGATTGAGCCCCAAACTGTAAAGCAGTGTGGCAAGTGTCCTCAGCAAGTGGTGTGCCCACTGATATTCACCACACATTGTACTCGAGGTGTGGACAGTGGGGACGCTAGATAGAGATTCAAGTGAGTGTGGAGAGGAAACTCAGGGACACTGAGGCCATTGCTGTATGAGGAGAATCTTGATAGCGCACAGGTACGGAGTGTGGAATTGGACAAGGTACAATGTGACATTGCACTGTTCCATAGTGTGGCCCCTCACATTCTGTTTCTTCTTCCTCAATCTACGTGTCTCATGACTTTTCTTGTTTTTCTTCTCCAGCTGTGCCATTCCCTCCTTTATTTGTGAATGGAGTAAAATCTGATTTTCAGTTTAGCAGTTTCATTTCTCGTGCAGTATAGCATTTAATACTTTAGCAGCTCTGACTGTTGACCAGGGCAACACAATATGGAGGCTGATGGGAAAGTTTCAGTCATGATTAATGGTTGCTATTTTGTAGCTCAGTAAATGAGGCCATTAGATTTGTATGCTTCCATTAACGTTGTAGCACATGATGCGTGTGGTATTAACACATGCTTAAAAATATTCTCTCAATTTAATCCACTCTGTGCACTGGTTCCTGTTATCACTTAATCTGTTGGAACAAGTAGAAAGAAGAAGAATCGTGCATCAAAGAGATTCATATGGAGAGTGATAGTTTTTGCTTTCTGTTTCTCTCTCCAGGTGTACTATTGTAACTCCGAAATTTACACGCCAGGATTCACAGCGCTCGTCGGTTTTGATGATGTTGGACTTGACAAGCAAATCGGTGGTGTTGGAGAGTGACATAATCTATGCCTTTCCAAGCCCCCCGCCCCTTTATATCAGGGGAGGGGTCTACTCGAATATCAGGTAACTAACATTTTGTGTTATAAATGTTTAAATAAAGATGCAGTTTAGAACATGTTTGGAATGTCATATTTGGGATTCCAATAGAGGAGTGTTGCATTGTGGTAGTGATTTTTAAATACTGTCCATAAAAAATATTAGATTTTCAAATCACAAGAGCTACGAGTTTAATTATAGCTCATATTATCAACAGTGTTTTGTCTTTACAGGAAGCATTAGTCACTAAAATCCCACTGCCCGATGATGAGTTAATGCCAAGCGCAAAAGCAAAAAACAAAGATTCATGCTGTGGCATTCCCAAACTACAACTAGCTGGTAGTCCGCTAGGTTCAGTGCTGCAGTCAAAAAAAGTGGATGGTTCCTTCACAAATGTACGAACTTCAATGCCACAAAATTTAACCTCAAGTTACAAAAGCTGCAGTCACAATTATTGTCTCAGAAAAAAAATTACAATTGGTTATTTTGCCCAAAACGTTCAGCCCTAGCTTTTTTATCATTTCAGTAGTAGAACTCTCCCCCCCCCCCCCTCAGGGGAAATATTTCAGTCTTCTTGCTCTTTCCTCGGACAGTGACGAGACTTTTTAAATGTAAATATCTATTGATAGAAATTTAAAGCTGGTTCCAGACTGATACTGTGCTGTTAGTATGCTGATTTAACATGGATACTTAAATTATCGGAAGTCCTTTGGTAATGCGTTATTCCCTCCTCCTGAATACCAAGGTTATATGTCGCCAGCTCCAACGGTCACCATTACATTATGACGACAGCATTGTCTTCTTCACTAAGAGATCAATACTTTAGTCTTAGCACTCACAAGTGCTTTGCATGGCTGAGGGTCTCACAAATGTCCTTGCACCCGCATTACTTGGGTCTTAAGGGAAGACAAGCAAACCTTTACGTAGTCTCTCGTTCAGTGTCTTGTAAAGCTTAGGTTGAGCTTACAAACTGCATGAAATTATTATTCTACTGCTTGGTTTCTCCCCATTGCTAGTCCTACTGAAGCAGAAGTGATGGCATTGTAGGCTATTATATTTCCAGCTTAGTTTTAGATCTGTGAATTTCACATACCTTATATTTACAGTAAAGTAGACACTGGACAAACCTCTCTGCCAATGTATTTTGTGTAGGCAGTGCATAAAGCCATTCATTGGCCAGACATGGCATAAAATACCCTATACATATGAGAGAGAAAACCTTCTGTCCGAAAGACAGAACTAAAGCTACTTAGCGTTAAAGCAGTATGTAAAGTAAAAAGACTAAATGACTTGTAAAGGTTATTCTGTTGTTTAGCACATTTGTGTTTGCTAATTTGAGTAACTACACCACCAAAAGATACAGTAAGTTTTAATGGAATGTAAATGTGTGTAATTTACTACTACTTCATCCAGATCAGCTGTCAACTTCCACTTTAATAGCAATTTTGTTAGTTAGCAAATTAGCCGTCCAAACTACATGCTAACCAACACTTACTTTTTCTCTCATTTTAAATGCTACATTTAATCTCATGTTTCATCCCAATAGTAAGAGGATAGAGGGTCACTCTTGTCTCCATGACAGTCCACTGGCGCCCCACTGGTGGTTAAGCCAGAATTAGACAAAATGCCAACAACCTCATAATTCATCATTCCTTATTATTTATATATAAGTTAAGTAAATAACTGCCATCTTGTACAGTGTCTGGACCATTTTATATTACACCTAGACATTACATGTTATATACATGTTTTATATTTGTCTTGGTTTCATTTCTAAAATAAAAGGCTATTATTTTACACATTTAACAGACATTTACCGTCTGTTTTAGATTAAAACTTAGGGTGGACATGCAGCATGCAGTCAACAGAGTGCTGACCTTTTTAAAACAACGGACCCATGTGTGCTTGCTATAAGGGATCTGTTCTCTCCATCAGACTGCAGTTTTCCTATAAACGGCATTGCAGTCATAATCGCTCATGACCCACAACTCATGAAGAAAATGTTTGCAGGATGATGCTTTGCTTGTTAGCTGCATTAGCATTTACAGCAAACTGAAGAGAAAGAAGCAAATATCAAACATGTCCCAGTAGAACTTTAGAGTAGAACTAGAGTAAGGGGAACAGAATTCAAAACTGTGATGTCGCTAAAATACCCTGAGAGGACTGAACATCTATCTACTCTGTGTGTGTGTGTGTGTGTGTGTGTGTGTGTGTGTGTGTGTGTGTGTGTGTGTGTGTGTGTGTTTTGGGAGACACTCCACAAGTTTTGTTCACACGTCTCTTGTGCATGCAAACACACATGCTCATGTCAGGACATATCCGTCTTGTGTTCTTAAATGTCTGTGTACCAAAAAACCGTACTGCTCTTTTTTCCACCTGGTAAACAAAAACAAACATCTTTCTCTTTCTCTTCTGTTCCATTCATCATTCCTGTGTCTTCCCTGGGTAGGCAAAAACACAGTACACTGGTGGTGATGGAGAGGAGGTGCTTAATGCTTGATGAAATACCACCGGAATTAGAGCGGTTCTCTAGAGCACAGTTCTCACTGTGTGTTACATGAAACACGTTCTTAACCTGTGGTTACGAGTGTTAGTAGCGCTATAGAGTTGAGGGTAGACAACTGTAGGGGTGGAAAACCCTAGCCCGTGTTCAGTCACTGAGAAGTCCACATTAACATGCAGGTTATTAGAGGCAAACTTTTTCCTTCTTTTACTCTGTGTCACAGTTTTAATATGGCATTACTAATATATAATACTAAGTCACATAAATGTCCTAAGGTATTGTGATGAGTGTACATTTGGTTTACAATGGTAAGGGTACAATTGTTATACAACAATTCAAATGTAATACAGTGCAAACCTCAGCTATATGTCAATATTTAAAAAAGCAAATAATATTATTAACAGCAAAAAATAATGTCATATTCAGCATTTTAAGTAAAATCTCACAGTAGTGATTAATCTGATATGAAGAAAAAGTAGGGACTATTAATAACTGTTCTTGGATTATGTCCGCATTTTTGTGTCAGATCATTGAAATCAAAAACCTATAATAGGTTTAAGGTTGATCAGAAATTGACTTTAGTTCATGTATTAACATTTACATCCATCCTTCCTCCTTTAAAATTGCCTTGAATCATTTCTAAAGTGGAAGAGACATGCCCCCTCCCTCCTGTTTGTTGTCTGTTGTCATCCGCAGTTTGTTTGAAGGGTTCTTAGTGTCCTCTTACACCTCTAAATCCCTGCTTGCTCAAAGCTGCTCCTGCCCTGTGTGGGAAGTCAGTATGAATTCAACTGATGTTTTTTGACCACTGCGCGAGGACAGGGGACACCTCTACAAGGGGCAGAGGTGTTTAATTAAGGATCTGGCAGTTTTGCCAGACCCTGACATTGTCCCTCTTAGACGCAGAGCACAGAGGAGCTCTCAGTCAGCTGTTGGGGAATTAAAGTGAGAATCGGTGTCTGGTTCACTCTGAGAGAGTGAAGGAAAAGGTGTGAGGAGAGACAGTATAGTAGTTTCTTTAGAGCAGTATAGTAATTAATGTTATTTGTAACATATCATTACAGAGACCATGGACATTTCCTGATTTCTTAGTTCAGACTCTGGCTTGGAAATCCGAGAAAGCTGGAGGTTTTAGCTCAGTAAACTTTTTTATAGTGTGTGTATACTCTTCCTCTAAATTCTTTTAGATTTCTCAGTCTACACCAAAGCGTGAGTGAGCTCCTGCTCCAGGTTTTCCCTCTCCAATGCAGATATTAAACAAAGCACACGCTTTTAACGCCATCCACTTTAAAAGTTGCGCAGCAGAATGGACCGAGACTAACTAGACCTTTGCTGTGAATTTCCTGTATGTTGGTCTTCTGAACAGCTCCACAGAGCAGACACGGTTGCAAAGCAGATAATCATATTATTACTCATATAGTCCCAGGTTTTCTGTTATCTAATTAGTCAAGTGCCTGTGAACATGTCCATCAGATTACTGATTTTTTCAGATTACTGATTTTCTGCAGTTATCGGATTATTATGCACATCTATGTGACGTGTTGATGTTAAGAAATAAAATAAATTATTCAGTTTTGAGGTACAAACGTAAAATATTTCATCTGGATTATATTATGATTAGCACTCACAATGTGTACTGGCTTTAAACATGCTACTGTCTGTTACCTTTTTAAGATAAGATAAGATAAGATAATCCTTTATTAGTCCCACAGTGGGGAAATTTAGTGTTACAGCAGCAAAGGGATAGCAAGTTACTTAGTACAAAAAATAAGACAGGTGAACAGAACAACAATATAAACATTATAAATAATAAAAGTCAAAACCTCAGGAGGATCTTATTTACAGATAAATGTAAAATATTTACAGAAAATTGCACATTTATTCTTTACCGCACATGGGGAATGGAAAGATATTGCACATTATGCTACATAGAAAACAGCTCTATTTCCTGTGAGTGTGAGTGTGTGTGAGTGTTTTTAAAAATAATATTTTATTGTTGCTGTCAAAGTTGCATGTGACTGTGCTGTAATCAGTGGTTAGACAAATCCCCAAATCCTTGTTCTTTACCCAGTTTGATCTGTAAGCTGTCTCTACACAGGGAGACCTTTCAGTTACACTGTGTTGTTGTACTCATGAACGTGTTTCAACTCTCTTTGTGGGAAAGATAGTTCTACGTAAATCAGGCTTGCTGAAGGTTAATCATGCATCATGTACTTGGGGGGGGGGAGTGCGTCATGTACTTGGGGAAATTGTGAGCCGTAGCTCAATTTCTGTATTCATTAAGAACTATGGAGCGCATAATTCCCCCCATTACAGATGACCAAATGAATGGCCCTGATGTTGCTGTTTAGTTTTTATGAGGTATGTGGTTGATTCTGGTATTCATAGCTTCAACTCTTGAGTGAATTCACACATTTCCCCTCAGAGGAGCGGAGGATTTTCTTGCAGTCGTAACTGCGATGGGTGTGACAACAACAGGACATCAAACCTGTCCGCTGGTGTATGGAGTTGTTAGACTTCTGCCTAAGCTAGTGCTAGCATGACGGCCAACACCTCAATAACAACTTAACACTGTTTAACATCAGTGGTACAAAAACAGTCTAGTTTTGGTAAAATGATTCCAACAACTAGATAACAAGACCAAAAGAGAAAGTCAAATACAGAATCAGAGAAACAAAGCAAGTCCAAACACAGGACGAGGTAGACCACAGGGTATACTCTGAGAACAAGTTTAGAACTTCATAATGGATGAAGGGAACAAACCGATATTTAGAAGGGAACTGAAATGAGCAACAGGTGTGATTAGACAGTATTCTGATAATGAGCAACAATGAAATGGGGTGCAGTTGATGGGAGTAGTAGGTGTGGACGTACCGTTAAATTCAGATATACTCCAAATGGAGCTGTAGCTGGACTCAGCAGAGCTGGACAGTGAGAGGAGTGTTTTTCAAAGAGATCGAAGTTTGCTGGTGACTCTCCCTGATTAAGCTCTATCGTGTTCAGAGGCCATGATACAAGGCTTCTTAATTTCTAGAAGAGCGCCATGAAAACAATTATTTGTACATGTCTCATTACTATATACGTCGACACAACTCTTGCTTTGATTAATTAGCAAAAATTGTCAGTAAATTCAAAATGCAAATAACCTGTTTCATTCTTTATATTCAGCTCATGTGTACAATCATGACATTTATTATACATACCAAAACTAACACAAAACATCTCATGCAGCTCTCTCACTCTCTTTTTCACTCTCTCTCTCGCGCTCTGTCTAGTTTTATCTGATGAATGTGTTTTGTCTCACAATACCCATCTAACTATACTTTGACATTACTCCAAAGCCCCACGCTAGCCTGCCGTTCCCATTGTTTCATCCTATTTATAGCTGATAAGAGTAGATGACACGTCCCTACTGGAGCAATCAGCAGATGCTGCCTCTTGCACTTGCGCTAACTATTGCTCTTCTCTTCTGTCTAAGGGTACCACCACAGCCTACCCTCCTCACCTTACTCCTCATCTGGGCCAGAGGCTCAAAGACTGGCTGCGTCCGGAGCACTCTCCTCCGAGTTTCTCAACCAAGGTGCAGGCACAGTGAAGATTCTTCTGCTGGTGTGTAATGCAGCTGGAGCAGGCCAGCAGGCTGTTAGGTAAGGTCTTTATAGAGGTCTGACCCTACTGGCCATCAGTGCCCTTCATCAGCGGTCAGTTGCTGACAGGGCTGCCACTTTGGAAGGACAGCCCACAGAGATAAATTAATTTAATCATACACACTGTATGATTTACCGCAGACAAGACTTGATCGTAGGCATCAGGATTCATGTACAACCGCAGATGATCCCCAGACCCCATGAAAATGGGAGAATCATCTGCCATGCGTTAAAATAGTGCTGGAGCCACAGGCTGTAGTTGCTGTTACCACACTCACTTGTGCGAAGCTAAAAATTCAGGCTTCATGTCAAGCAAGCATCCCTGCTGCTGCCAGAGCTCTCCTGGTCTCGCCTCCATTTTCTGGGTTTGCCAGCACAAATTAGAAAGCTCCTCAAACTATTCAGTTGAAGGCTGTTCATAATCTTGTAGTGAAAGTGAGTGGCTGAGCAGCTAAACCTCCCCAAAACTTTTCTCTCACGCTTTCATTTGCTGTATCTCATTACTGTTCTTACTGCTTGTCCTTCCATTATAGTGCAAACAAACATGAGTACATAAGTCATCTTTTCAATTATGTAATCAGAACATAAGCTATAAAGACCAGAATCTGTTTATAAATGTAATCAGACACAGACATTTACCTATCTATTTTTTGTCTATTTAGCAGGTTTACATTTATAAGATCACTTATTTTGTACAGAAATTATTGAGATTATTCAAAAGATATATTATTGTATATGAAGTAGCCTCAATTGCACTTGTCCATTTCCATATACATGGTTATATTCTATTCTGACTGAGCTATTAGCAGCTATGTGGCAGGTGTAGCCACTGAAATGGTAAATATATATATGGTATATATGGTAGCTGTACCCTGTAAGCTGCAATGCTGTCTGCAGTATCATATTGAGGTATGATAAAATCCTGGGCCCCACGTCAGCTCAAACAAAATCATGTAATGTCAGACGTTCTCTGACGCAACAATTGTCAAAAGTCCCTGGCCTCAGGCAGAAATCCTGAATTCGGATCTGTAGACTTTTACCTCAGTTCAGATTTTGGCTTTTAAGAGTTTTCAGAGGCATTTGACACAACAGAGTGATCTATCAGATAGACTTCCGTCAGTGGCAGTCACCCAGAGATCAAGAGAGCCCCTTGTGATTTCCTCCCACGCATGCTACCAGCAGGAAAAAAAGAAAAGAGTGTGCGTGGAAGGAGAGAGCATTCTTTTGCAGATCAATTGGATGGTGAAGATGCGTTGGAGGCTGAAGACATGGGTTTTGTGTGGAAAGTAACACATCCACTGGCCTTTTCTCTACAGTCCTCCATGATAAAGACGCCATCATTTTTTTCACTTGAACAGAGCACTGTGACTGAAAGATACAAAAACGTTCCCTTTGAAACAGTCATACGGTGTTCTTTTGTAAATTAGTATCGTCATACATTTAACACAAAGAAGACATGCATTAGAGAATAATTAAAAAAAGATAATTATGTCCTGAAACCAAATTTACAAACTGTCAGAGGCCACCCATAGATTATTTTATTCATTTACATTCCAAACAGTGTTCTGGAGATATGTCTGAATGAGGAAGGAGAAAATAAAAGAGACGTTTTCAAAAGTGGAGCTAAAAAAAACATGAAAAGATGCAGAGAAAATGGCCCTCACAATCGTGCACGAATGTGTGCAAGGCTGTCATAAAGTTTTTATCTTTTTTAGATCTGAAAAACCTCCACAGATGTTTCTGTCTATCCCGTCACTGTGAGAAGACAAGCTGTCAAAAAGCTTTTACTGAGAAAATTCAATAATGAAAAAGAAGAAAATTAGCAAATCAAACACAAAATCTGAATTAGGTCCTAAGAAACACACAATGCAACCATCTTCTAAGACCTTGGAGGTGTGGAAAAATAGCAGGCCCTTGGAAGATGTAATACAGACAATGAGTTTATATGATTTATATGATTATATTCAGTTGTTGAACTTCTGTGGAGTTTTGTGTTAAATGGATGTCCTTTTTTTACTGACAATACACTCATCATCAAAAAAATAGTTACACACAGAAGGAATCAGCGGACAGGAATGACACCTCATGTTCAGAAACTAACTTCAGAGGTTTGACATGGTTCAACTGTCACACTCAACTGCACATGTGACATAAGCAAGGACAGGCCTTATCGCTCTCCCTGACTCATTATATAAAGCCATCCTGTTGCAAGTACTTTTCATTGTGACCCGGTTGTGGTGTTGGTTACACAACAAATGTAATACAGAGAAGATTTATAGCAGATTTATAAGCAGTTTGACAGTTGGAAGGCTTGGAGAGAGGTTGCATCGTAGGGCTGAGGCAAGCAAGATGGTGTTATCGATAAATTGTGTCATACTGGTCATGTGGACACTACCATAGCACGTTGTTGGCAGCAGTGGATATAAGAAGGAATGCACCAGTGACATGAAGAATCTGGGAGACCTACACGAACCATGGAGAGGAAGGATCAGCTGATGTGTGACATGCACAGAGCGACCCAGCAGCTACAACTGGGGACATTTAGCAAGCAGTGATGTCCTCCAGCACCATTGACTACATGGACGCAGACCACTACAACTACTGCCGTTAACACCACGTCAACATCGTCGAGGTCTGCAGTGACTTTTGTCTTGGAGTTTTTCAGAATGATCATCTTTAGTGACGAGTCCCATTCTGTTTTGTTGGAGCTGAACAGCAAATCTGTGTGCAGAGGCACCGTGGTCTGGGATGTCATACAAAGTGGTTAGATGTGAAGTGGTTAATGGATTCAAATTTTTATACAGTGGTGGTGATGGAAATCAGAGGGCCTGATAGTTACCATACAAATATAGCCATTTTATTTACTATCCAAACTCACCAGTGAACCAACAAGTGTGCTCTGAGTGTGCTCCAAGTTTTTTTATTTTTTTTATTTGCAATGCTAAGCAGAAACAAAATGTACAATGACAACACAGATACAAATAAATGCTTTCCCCCCTATATTCCCCTCTTCCACCCCCAGCCTCCTACCTGCCCACTCCCAGCTGGAAAATCGACACAATTAGCGCAGAGACAAAAGATAAACACCATAAATTTACAATATACATAGACACGTGCATGTGTATGTATGCACACCTTTTCTGACAAAAAGATAAATAAATAGAGTGTAAGTTCATCTATACCCCTTATTTACCATTTTCAAACCCTGTAATCATACATTAAGTAATTCACTAATGTTATTAGCCAGATTTTCACATGTTTGGATTGTTAGAGCCATAGCATTGTGAATTCTAGCAGTAGAAATCTCCATCATAACTATATCATAAAAAATAAACTAACCACTTTCTACTATGCAACGTATAAGAGGGCATCCAACGTTGAACTATCAGTTTTTTTGCTGCGGTCAAACCAGCAAACATAATTTTCCTCTGTTTCTCACTGAGCTGTAGTTGTGAATCATCATTAAGAAGTAATAAAGTTGGTTGACAGGGAATATCCTTTCCTATTAGTTTAGATAGTACAGAAGTCACCCTCTTCCAAAATGAATAGATGTCTGGACAATCCCAAACCATATGTTTCAAAGAACCAGGTACCCCTAAAGAGCACAACTCACAATTAGGATTTGACGTCAGTTTAGCATGAAATCTTGATAGTGGAGTCCAGTATGCGCTATGAGAGAGCTTAAAGTGGATCAGTTGATGATTAGGATTTTTTGATGCCTTAAAGATATTTCTCCAAGCCAAGTGTCCTCTGAGTTTTTATATAAAATACTGATGATGATAAAAGTAATGGCCAGTCTAATCACCCTTTAGAACACCCCTCATGAATGGACGAAAATAAATTGATTACGATACATTTCAGGCCAAAACATTTTAAAACTACTGTAAAACATGTGTCATACATCAAGCTGAGTATTCATAACCACTTCATGCAATAATGTGGCATTAAATTCTTCAGACCTGTAGTTCCTATCACCACCACTGTGAACAATTCTGACTCATGAACGAAGCATTTCACACCAAACCAGTCTGAATGAATTGTTAACATGTTAGCTTAAATGAGAAGACACTGGTACTGCTAACACTAATGTGGGAGACATTTCTTAAAATGCTTCAGTCCTTCTTATATGTGTTAACAGCTTACAAATTATGGTTTGGACTAGCTTTCTCCCCAGTTTCCCCTTAAAGACTGCTTATGCATGGACAAGAGCTCTCCCTGACGAGATAACCATAAAAACACTGTAAGAGTTCTGAAAGGTGCGTTTCCAAAGACATTAAAAACCAGGAATAACTACGCCCCATGAATCTCTCTCAGTGGGTGCAGACAGACTCATTTGGATCCATTCTGGGTTATTTGCTCGTTTATGAAGCCCCTGGGAATCAGGTGGCCATTTTTCATGTTTAGTGAGATCATCATTACACCCCACCCCCCACCTTGCCCCAAACGAGCCTGCCACAAACAAGTCAGACATGACCCAGATTGATGCCGAGTCGTATTTGTGAGCAGGCGATGCAATGAGATGACAACAATTGAAAAAAAAGTGACACAGTTATTAGTCTTTATAGTGCGATCCTCTCTTCCGCCTGTTCCCTCTACATGCTCCCTCTCTCTGTGCCTCACTTCCTTTCTCTCTCTCTGTCCCTGAGCTCACACAGCAGGGAAACGTGTCAGAGTGGGCTTTCTTTCAGAAGCAATTGCAGGCGGAATGGAGGGAGGGGAAGGAGTCGCCGGAGTTTGCGGTTTGTTTTGGTTCGTGACAGCGGGGAGTTACCGCTGCTGTTCCGCCAGCATTGAAATTACAGCACTGAATGCCCAGCCTTTTTCACATTCCTCTCCAGGCAGCCTCACTGCGTCATTCCTAAATCTGACCTGCAGGCTAGAACTTCCTATCACATAACGCCGTCAGGTTAGGAGGGTGAGGGCCGAGTGCTTCCTCCTCTTGGACTCGAGCTGCAAACAGCTGTGGTGTCACTGGGATTTGATCTCCTGGTAGGCAGAACCTTCTGGAATTTACAATCTTGCCATCACAAGAACTTGCACAACCCTTAAAGCACCTACCAAAGCTCACAATTCTCTTACAATTAGTTTCAGTCTAAGGCACAGGATTTACATGTGAGCTGTATGGACACAAATATTCTGATTTTCCTCAGTTCCATTCTATTTGCCTAAGTGCACATACTGTACTGTACGGTAATTTTGTGTCTTCTTAATGCAGCTGCCTGCTTTGTGTGCTGTGATTAAGCTTTTCAGGGCAACCTAGATGCTGGGTATTTTTGCATTGCTGACTGATAAAAGCACATCAGCTTCAGGGTTCCTATTAGTCCAGAGTCGTAGTGCTGCAGGATGCTCAAGATACTCTATTTTAATTCATAATTAAAGTTTTATTTTAAGCATCTAATTTCATCAGATTCCCTCAAGTTTATTAGAGGACATGTTCAGTTGACAAAGTGTACGTTGGTTCTTGTTGTTGCAGCCAGTTTTCATTACTCCATCATTTTCATGTAAAGCTGTTTTTGAGACTTTAAGGTATTGCCTTTAAGCCTGAGCCTGTTACGTTGCATATACTTGGTTCTCAGAAATACATTTCATTTCTAATCTGTTTTGACAGAAACTAACTAGGCTGCATGCAAAATAAGTAACCCAAATACCCGACTCAGTTTCTACATTTCAAATCTGTCCCTCCAAAAAAGAATAAATAAAAGCTAATAAATATTTTTTTACCTATTTAATTAGTTAGGTGATTATTCTAGGTTCCCGTGGCTACACACCTGTTTCAGAGCAGGGCAGTGCATCAGCCAGAATTTTATAAGCATCTGTGAAGAACATTTTCTAGTCTTTCTCGAAATTTAAACGTGAAATCAACCGATATCGTGAGTTCTCAGAGTTTTAAACATGTTGTCCAGGCCGCACTGCGGACACTGCTTTAGTTAGATGATGTTAAAGTGAGACAGCTGTCGTATACTGTTTGAGTTTTCACCACTTCATGTGGTTCTAACCTGTAAAAGCAGGCTGTCGTGACCCTTAAATGTTACTTTCTCATGTATTTGCTTTCCACAGTCTTTGTTTTGTTCCGCGTCTTTTTGAACAATGAAACAATGAAGTTTAGTGCCCAGTCTGTGTGTTCCCAGCGCATGCAGTCCTTTTTGTTTCAGAGGTTTGGCAGATTCAGTAGCTGCAGTCCTGATGTATTGTGTATTCTGTAATGGTGGGGGCACTGGTGATGAGCGAGATGTTCACCAGCTAAAGGTTCTTTGAGCTGTGGAACAAGACAACAGCCACAGCTGGTTACCTTCTTCTGAGCATCACACTTCAGTAGTGCTATACAGTGACAAAGAGAGAGAGAGAGTGAGAGAGCAAGAGAGAAAGTGAAATTAGGTATAAAGGTAAGACAAAGAGCAAAACTAAGAAAAAATAGAACAAAAGGAAGAAAAAAGTAAAAATAAAATATATACAAATACAGAAAGCTGGAATGAGAAGGAAGTAAAGAAAGGAAAAGAAAGGTGGAAAAAGTAGAAAGAAAGACTGACAGAAAAAGGAGAGAGAAAAGAGGCATCAAGGTAATACAGAGATAAAGCTAGGGAGGGGTATGCAGTGATGTAGCGCTTGGGAAAGCCTCTGTTGTACCTGCGGGCAAAGTCAGAATCAAACCAAGCAGAGGAACATCAAAGTCTGTAGGGGCAGAATAAAGCTCAGAGCAGCTGACTGCATGAGCCTGTCTGCTGCCAGAGACATCCTGACGATTGTTCCTGGCTCTGACGGCACGGTGAAACCCCAGTATAATTAATTGTTTATTGCTGAGCTTCCCTGAGCTTCTTTTCTACATGTGGTTTGATTTGTTTTTACTTTGGCAGTGATAGAGAATCTGTGTGGAGAATTCTGCCAGCGTATTTGAATAATGCGCTTCCACTAAAGTGTTTCCATGTTTCAGGAAGCTCTCCAACCTCACCGGAGCAAAATCAGATTAAGATTCTTAAGATTCTAGGAAACTCTTCACTACATCATGAAATCAAAGATTTGGTGGTTCACTTAGAAGTGCCTGGGAACATTATTTGGCAGCATTATGGTTTTCAGGGTTTTCTATTTTCTTTAGTGTGTTATGTAGCTTTTTGTGCATATAAACAGTCTGCAAACTTATGAAGTTCAAAACACAGCAAAAGGGAGAAACTCTCTCCCACAGAAACCACTTTTCTCAGCCTGAGATGCTTAATTGGAATTCCAGCCCCTTTTTTCTAACAAGGTGAGGTCATCTTGTAACACAATCCCTTTCGCCTACCTACCAGCAACCGTCGCATGCCCTCACACAACACCCAGAGAGCTAATAAAGGAAAAGCCTACCATTCTGAAATGCTCCAGTCTAGCTCGCGAAGGTGGATCAGGTCTACAAACTTGGAGTACCTGACATGGCTGGAAAATATAATTATAATTGATTATATTATTATTATTATTATTGTATATTGTATTGTTATATATATATATAACAACAATTAATCAATATATTATATATATATATATATATATATATATATATATATATATATATATATATATATATATATATATTAAATGCATGTAGATGTACTTCAATTAAAATTAATTTCAAATGAATGGTGGGTTGATACCGATGAGAACTGTGTGAGAAAATGTGGGGTTTTTTTAGAGCATTTAATCTAAAATGAGAATCCAGAATCTCAAACTACTAAAGCTACTCAGACGCTCTACTGCCCCACAGTAACAAATACACAGCCAATAATCTCAAATCATGCAGTGTGAGTATGATGCTTCAGGATACATTTATTACAACTTTGGGTACCACTTTAAAATAAGGCTACCTTTATAATGAGTTTATGGATGGTTTAAAATGAGTTTACTAATGGTTATTAGTTAGGCCATAAACACATTAAAATTAATAAGCAGTTACAGTTAAATAAGCAGTTGCATTAATAAGCAATTACAACACATAAATAAGATGGGCAACAGCGACTTGTTATTAGCCTAACAACACATACTTTTATACTGTTAAAGTCAGATTTTGATGTTTACTAATCTTACTTTGTCTTTTCCATCAGTCCACATAACCCTGTCAGCTTCAATACATATTCCCATGCATCATATGGAGGATCTCTTTGTAATAATGTGTTATAACTGCTTATTAATAATTTGTAAAATGTTTATGACCTAACAACCAATAGTAACCTATTAGTAAACCATTTCTAAATCCTTTATAAAGGTAGCCTTATTCTAAAGTGGTAGCCAACTTTGTATCAGATTAATTCTTTTCTCCCAGCATCCTCTGCTAAAATCACCCCTGAAACAGATACCTGGTAGCAGCCATCATCACCCCTGGTGTATAAGGGATTGCTGTGCTGCTGGTCTCTCATAGGTGAGGTAGTGGTTGGCTAACAAAAAATAACCCGCTGATGAAGGGCTGTTAGACACTGTGTATCAGTCGTGTTTTAACAGATGGGCTACACTACACCATGAATGTAGAGGTATGTGCTTCTAGTAAGCTGTTCACACTAATACATACACTAAACCTCTCTTTTTCTGTAGGTTCGGTCCTCCATTCTTGATGCGGGAAGACAGGTCAGTTTCGTGGGATCAGCTACAGCAGAGCATCCTCAGCAAGCTTTACTACTTGATGATCAATGGGGCCCAGCCACAGGTAATAACATCTGCAGTGCAATAGGGATGGATGATATGACTATGTGTAATGGCTACTGTGATGAATTATGTCATTATGGAAATGTGTTTATTAATAGTTAAATTTTTCCTCAAAATCTTTAGCATAGTTTTTCATAGCCTTTTACAGATGTGGCAGTGCTGGTTTACCGGTGCAGCTTGTTTGCAAGCTTTAGAAAGGCTAAACGTACCTATTGGCTTGGCTTCCCAGTCTAATTGGACTAATCCTAGTCTTAGATTAAATTGCGTTTTAGCTGCTCTTAGAGTTTAGGGTTAGCATAAAACAGAATTTGTCTAATTGTGTAAAGGGGAAATGTCTTCAGGTATCTAGAAACTCAATAATTCTTTCCCCCTTTTAAGTCTAACAGCCCCACAAACTCCCCAGTCAATGGTTATTCTCCTGTTTGTTGATAATCACACAACATGCCTATAATCTCTAAATCAAAGCATTAGCAAGTGGCCTCTTCTGCTCTGATACCCCCAGCTGTGCATCTCTGTCAAATCAACGATGTCCCACAGGGGATGTGCTGTTGTGCATACAGCTCCCTGATCACGATTTGCTGTGGCGCTACTGGCACACTGCTAATCACTCTGATGAGGTACCCGCCAATTAGCATGTTAGTATTGGAAAAGCCGGAAGGGCTCCTTAATGGCATCAGCTTTGCATGCTATTGCAGGCGACTGGGTTTAGAAGTCACAGTTTATTGCTGGTGATAACAGAAGTGTGATGTAACTCCATATTGATTATTTCTCACTCAGAGCTCATTCAAAAAAGCAGGGAAACTCTGTCAAAGGAGTGGATTCAAATCTTTTAGTCAATACCACATTTTTGAAGTAGAGACTTCTAAGACGTGGAGATACCTTATTATTGTTTAAGCTGGGTGGAGTTATCGTTGTGCAGGAAGTTCTCTTTAAACAGTTTTTTTAAACATGGAACAGAAAAACATTAGACATGCAGATCCACAGCTATCAGTGATCAAGGCAGTGATAACTCATTGTGTATTACACTGGGTAATTAAATACGTAATTACCTGATTACATTTAAGTAGTTCAGCAGAATGAAAGCAGTAACTCTCAGCTCCTAGGGGTCAAAGGACAGAGCTGGAGAGGTAGGACTTAAACCAGCGTGTGGTTGGATTTGACATGTGCTTGTTACATAGCTGAATTAGGTTTACTAACATCACCTGGACTTTTGACACCAACCTGGTAGATATTCCTCAGTATTCACCTCGAGGAATGCTTTGGTACCATAAAGAGTTATTTTTGCAATCGTAAGTGTTTTTGGGTATTGAGGTTTGTGTATCAGTCACACAAAATTCACTCACAATCAACCTCTAAGTGGCTGTTATATAGTACCATTTTGAAGCATGTAAAGAACTTGCAGTGAGATCTAATGAGGCTGAAGTATAGCCTCCGCATGGTGAGGTTATGCGTATGGTTTCAACTAAGTCTCAATGTAAACAATGACAGAAGTCCATTGTAACGTGGAAGCTGGTGAGGTGGGCAGGGAGACAGGATGTAGGTGTGAATTATCGTGATTTTATGTTTTATATCCATATAACAGGCAGACAGAGAAAGAGTACAGGGATTGATGAAGAACTTGAAATACTAAAACATAATAACTATAAACATAAAGGGACTATGGGGAACATTAAACAGTAAAGCCAGAGAAACTGCACACAAACAGGTAAAGAAGAGCAACATGAACACAAACAGTGCTGACTAACTGAGCAGAGGAAACAAAGAGGTATGTATACAAACACTGATAACAGGGACCACCTGAGAACAGTAAACAAGGGCGGAGCTAAGAACAAGAAACAGGTGAGGACTGATGATGGGCAGGACAAAGGAGGAGCTGACACCAAAATGAAAAACAACTGTAGACTTGTTTTCCATGGAACAGAGGAAACAACAGCACATGGAACAAGAAAACAAGCTAGACAGGGACAGAAACCAACAAAGGGGCAGACAAACCAGGGAATCCCTCACATCCAACTACGCCCATTTTAATTCAGGACAGATTCAAACAAAATCAAAATCAATCATGTTAAATCAGCTTCAGTTTTTTGTTGGGATATTTGCGGTTCTGCCGTGTGGTCAAACATGAATTAGCCACATTTGTCTGTTTTCCCTGTCATGTCTATTCTGATAAACTTTGACTGAAGATAAAGAAACTGTTAGAGGGAAACAGAGAAGACATAAACTAGAAAATGGGAAAGAGGCATCTCCAGTTGGGGTACTATGGCAGGAGAGGTGGTGGACAGACATGACGGGAGCATGTGAGATCGAGTGAGAAACAGAGAGGAGATGGCATTGCAAGCGTGAGAGAACAAGACACATTTGGCCTGAATTCAGCCGTGAGGCTCCTTAGAGAGGGCTCAGCCATTCATTACGCTCATGCCGTATTCCTCTTGCCGTCTTTCCAGCCCCCCCAGTAGGCAATTTGATTAAATCTCACTCTATTTAATCAGTGCTGGTAGCCAACTGCTGTTCTGCAGAAGCCTTTTCTTTCTTACATCTTTCCTCTCCGCCTCGGTGTGACAGCTTGTGCAAGCAACATCAATCACTTGCTACCTTTCTTCTTACAGCCCTATCTTCTCTCTCTCTCTATCTCTCTCTCTCTCTCTCTCTCTCTCTCTCTATCTCTCTCTCTCTTTCCCTCTGTGTCTTCCTCTTTTACTCCCCACATACCAGCAGATATATCTGATCGTGATAACTCTCTAATTTTCTGTGTGTTTGGTTTAAACAGTACTGAGCCAGAGGTTTAGTCACCTGGGAAAAGCATATTATAAAACAGTTTATCTTGGTAATAACTGTACTAGTCTTTTGGTGGCCGTAAGCAGGATTTTTAGACGCCCTCTCATTTTGCTAGCTGATGTACTATAAAATTAAAGGGTGACTAATAACAGTCATTTCCACTAGATGTCTAAATTATGTAAATTTATAACTGGCTAATTTCTGTATTACTAATGATTGGATGCTTGTCTGGGGTTCTAATGATTTTCTATTTAAATGACAGATTTTAGCATACTTGATTCACCACACTGTGTTTCTCGTTTACCTAGCTAACTTTAATCTTAGATCAGTCTAACCCTGGCATTGCCTTTCCACTTTTATCAGTGTCAACCTGGATTAATCACAGTCAATGTGTCTAAACCTGAAGTAATCACAGTCTGCATATCTAAACCTGGACTAATCCAAGTCAATGTGTCTAAACCGGAAGTAATCACAGTCTGCGTATCTAAACCTGGACTAATCACAGTCTGAGTATCTAAACCTGGGATAATGCCAGTCCATGTATCTAAACCGGAAGTAATCACAGTCTGAGTATCTAAACCTGGACTAATCACAGTCTGAGTATCTAAACCTGGACTAATCACAGTCTGAGTATCTAAACCTGAAGTAATCATAGTCTGAGTATCTAAACCTGGACTAATCACAGTCTGAGTATTAAAACCTGGACTAATCATAGTCTGAGTATCTAAACCTGGACTAATCACAGTCTGAGTATCTAAACCTGAAGTAATCACAGTCTGAGTATCTAAACCTGGACTAATCACAGTCTGAGTATCTAAACCTGAAGTAATCATAGTCTGAGTATCTAAACCTGGACTAATCACAGTCTGAGTATCTAAACCTGAAGTGATCACAGTCTGAGTATCTAAACCTGGACTAATCACAGTCTGAGTATCTAAACCTGGACTAATCCAAGTCAATCTATCTAAACCTGAAGTAATCACAGTCTGAGTATCTAAACCTGGGATAATGCCAGTCCATGTATCTAAACCGGAAGTAATCACAGTCTGACTATCTAAACCTGGACTAATCACAGTCTGAGTATCTAAACCTGAAGTAATCATAGTATGAGTATCTAAACCTGGACTAATCACAGTCTGAGTATCTAAACCTGAAGTAATCATAGTCTGAGTATCTAAACCTGGACTAATCACAGTCTGAGTATCTAAACCTGGACTAATCACAGTCTGAGTATCTAAACCTGAAGTAATCACAGTCTGAGTATCTAAACCTGGACTAATCACAGTCTGAGTATCTAAACCTGGACTAATCACAGTCTGAGTATCTAAACCTGGAATAATCACAGTCTGAGTATCTAAACCTGGAATAATCACAGTCTGAGTATCTAAATTTGGATTAAGCACAGTCTGAGTATCTAAATTCTTAAGGCAAAACAGTAGAGCCAGTACCTGATTTCTCTAATCAGTCCTTTAGGTAAGGTCACATGTGATTAAGATGGATCTGAATGAAACACAGAAATGTTCAGCCAAGCCTGCACTAACTTTTTGCAAACAATGAAGTCTTTAGACTATTTTTTTTGTATTTGTGTTGATTCTGATGTTATGTAGTGAAAGTTGCTTAAATACGTATTTCATTTTTTTCTTTTCTTAGATAAATTATATCACCACTGGTTCTGTTTTACTATACTGCAAAACACATCCCAATCACATGTAACAGCATAATCACAGTACTAGGATCTTGTCCATATCATGCAGCCCTTGTTTTAACCTCTCTCTCACGCTCTGAGCTTTTTATGTCGTAAAGCCAAGATAGATTAGAGTCTTGAGGCGTTCTAAATAAAAGAGCAGATATCAGTTTGTAAGCTGTGGATTGACCTGTCCATGCTCTGCCTACAAATGTGTTCTTCTGTGGCGGCTGTTGCCAGATTGGATCTTTTCCAAATGTTGGCAAAAGTGCCCTTCAGCCCAATGAATTAAGGTTTTAATGGAGATTCACTGCAAAACAAGGCAAAAAGAGGCATTCCAGCCTACAGCCAGCATTTAATGTTATTTAACATGTTATATAATATACTGTAGAGCAGAATTGCACACATCGGCCTCATAATATACAACCATTAAAGTCCCTGCTGGGTGATAAAATCTGCTAGTCAGGATACCAATGCAAAGGCTAATCCAGGCGTAATAGCACGCTTTATAGAAATTCTATAGCCCACTAACACAGGGAGGAAAATAAAAACATTTTCAAATTCAGTGTTTCAAAATTAAAATTCCCTGAAAATAATTATGATGTCATGCTATCCGTTACGGTACAATAAAACTTTCAGTTGCAAATTCTGTTATTGGTGGCACTGGCTGAGCAACTTTAACTGTGCCTGAGATACCTCTGAAAAACTTTACAATTTTCAAATTTGTGAAGTTCTGTAGCATATCTGTAAATCTAAAACTACATATTAGTGGAGTCAATTGTTGTGCATTTCTTAAACAGAAAACAAAAGAAGAGAAGTGTTATTACCAAATTTTGAAAAATAACAAGAAAATTTTATGCCAATACATGACAAGTGAGTTAGCAAACAGCTGACGCTGGAGAGATGAGCTATCATGGGACCCCCCAATTACCAAAAGGTATTTTGCACATTCCCTACAAGATACTTTATCAGAAGGAGGTTTGCATAGTCTTTAAAGCTGTAATAGAATGCAAAACTGTATTTGCGTTGGCATAATTGAATAAGGAGAGTTCAGTACATAGAACTGACATACTGAGAATCTCAAACACTCTTGTCTCATCACTCAGATCCTCCTTCAAAATACAAGCTCTGCATTTGCAGAAGAGGGCAGAATAACAGGCAGAAAAATTAGCATACAAGGACGACAGAGCAACAAAAATGGAAATGGAAAAGGCAGAATATGTGCAGATGTCAACTATTCTAGGATGTAAAGGTGATGTTGGCACTTATGCCTTTCTTAAGGAACCAGACAGTCAGTAGGTATCTGAGGTTTGAAGTTGGAAAATCATTTCCTTACTGCATGTCTGATTAGAAAGAGATCACAATTAGTGCAGCTCAGTGTGTGAAATATTGATTTATTTGAATTCATCGTTTTGTTTTGTTTTTTTTCTTATGTGGCAAAACAAAAAAAAACCTATTGCGGCACACTGTGTATCCTAAAATCTTCAAGTATCATGATATGATATTATATTTTGCCAGTTTGCCCACCTTTAGGATGGATACATCTTAGCAGGGGTCTCTGTCCTCGTTTATTTGTATTAAAAGCTAGAGAAAGTAGAGGGAAGTAAACACTTGCACATCTTCCGAGCTCATGGTGATCTATATTTCCACCACCAGCATGGGTGGTCTTTACGGGTAGACACATGCATATATACACAGATGTCCCTGATGTGAAGCACAAAGTGGATCTTTAAACAGTGCTGACAGACACAGACTAACTACTTCACTTGGCATTAGGCTTAGGGATGTAACTCACCTCAAATAGTATATGTGACTAATTTCTGTTTTAGAAATGTTTGGACATATGTTCCTGGATGTGCGTGTGTGTTCTGTGTGTGTGAGAAAGACACTGACGGAGTGTTATACCGCCAAGGCCAAAAAGAGTCATCTGAGCAATGTGTTCTGTCTGGCAGTCTGCCTGTTCTATAAATAACTGAATTTACTTTGGTAGCCCAACCTTATTATTATAGGCAATTTTGCTGGTACAGATCATTTCTGGCACACTACAATTAACTCTAAATAATGGACGTGGGATGTGATTGTTTAACTGCAAAGGACATGCTGGTGAAGGTTATGTTTCAACTTTAGTAGGTCTCTATGAATAACATCCTTTTCTAAAATGCTCTGTCAAGTCTTAAGTTTCTGACTTAGCCAGAGTCCAGGTTATTTCAGAAAGTAATTTCCTTAGAAAAGTATCTGTCTCTCTGTATGGTATTTAGTCTCTTATTTGCATAGGTGCCCTGTTCTCAGAGATCATTTAAAAACAGTTCTGGGACCAAGACCATTCAGCTGCTTAAGAACGACCTGGTATGATCTGAGTGGCTTCAGCTGTAAAGTAACTTGACCCTGCAGTTCTCTGTATCGTCGCTGTCCAAAGAAAAACATATCTCCACTTTTGTCAGTTTTTACTGTTGTTCAATATTTGAACACAGCAGCTGCTGTTTACATGGTGTGGAAATGGCATGATGAATGGACCAAGAGAAACGGCATCAAACTGTTTGGAAAAAGTCTGGTTCCATTGACCTTTCATTAGATTTTTGCCTTCTCATGTAAAGTTGCAATTTTGGAGATACTTGTTTTTCTTTAGACAGCAAGAATATGCTCATCTCTCTGCTGCCTGACTGTACCTCTCCTGTGCCTTTCCCTTGATTTCAGTCGGATTTTCCTCCTATCATGTTTGTAAGATACGATGTCACTGATGTAAACAAACTTCTACTAAATAATCCACTTGTGCCCAAAGAACTCACTGATATGAACTGATTGACATTTTCTGACTGAAACAGATACACCAACAATTTTAAAGAGCCAGGAAGATCAGTTTATGCAGTCACTGTAGTGAAACATCAGTCAGAATAGCTGTACTGATTTGCGGTGACCCTTCCTTCTAACTAGACGCCTGGACCCAAACCATGTTAGCAAAATGCAAAACCCACAGCTTAATAGAGCAACTGGACCCCCTTAGTGTAGCATTCAGGCCTAAGCTGTTTCCTTCGCCCACTTGTGGAGAATATGGTAATGGATGACTCATCTGACTATATCACTTTTCCCCCATCTCTGTAGATCTATTGTTTTGGCATCATTTAAATCTCAAATAGTGCTCTGTCTTTGTATATGCACTGCAACCCTACTATACCATATATACCGTACTAGCCCCAGTGTCGCTTTTAATGAGGAATTATTAATAAGAGGAATCATTAATCTGTTTTTATATTCTAGTGGGACTGTCTGGTTAAAAGGAACCCACGTGGCAACATGCACTGGTGGTTAACTAATAAGAGAAGCTGGAGCCTGAGGTGAAGTGGTTGGTAAAGAAGGCTAGCTATAACCACGTCTCAGAAATCTAAAGTCTGGCGGCATTTAGATCTTTTAAAGAAGTCACAACGCAACAGGGGCGCCCCTTCTATAATTATCCGGCCTGATATACTGAAGTATATGTACATGTAAAGCAGGCAGTAAGTCTGTTTACAAGGCAGAAACAGCAACTTGGTCACATCCTCTAGTCTGTGGGAGAGTTGCCAGAAGGAGAGGCGCAAATCCCATCTCAACCCAGACAACCCAGTTTATTTATTCATTCAAAATGTATTTATTATGTTTAAGGAGAAAATTGGTGGACTTATAAGCCCTTTCTGACAAAGACAACAGGTGGACAATCTCTTTGATTTAACATTTTCAGGCCTGCTGTTTTTCATCCGGTCTTAAATCATTTATTTATTGATTTAGTTTCATTCTTGAATTTTATGTGTGACGACCAATAAGGAAGTAAACTGACCCTGTTCAGGAAGAAGCGTTATTGTAATGGAGGCATTGCTGTGAATTGATTTAAAACTTCTCATTTGTTTATTCAGCATTTATGCATGTCCCTTTAATGTTTAAAGGGCAATAAGAAAGAAATGAGTCTGTAAGGGTTTATAGTCAACAGAACAATGTGTGCTGTCTGTCTCATTATTCCACAAATCTAACCGGCAGCCTGACATTGTATGTCAGTAATTAAAATACAACACAATGCAACTCACTCTCACTCTCTAGTCTTTACTTTAAGAAATGTGTAACAGTTCATGCAGTCTGTCTACCACTCTCTTGGCAGATTCAGCCTGTTTAAATTTGTTTTTTAAATATGGCATATTGTAAAGCTTTTCAGGCTATATACCAGGCATAGTTACAGATACTGTCTATGAAGGGCCAACTGGTAAACCAGTTTGCTACAGCACCACCCTGAGGCAGACACTGCATCTTTACTTAAATATGAAAGACAGAAGCTCACTGTTTCATAGGAGAAGCAGCTAAACACTGGTCTGTATTTGAGCATCTATTGTTCCCTAATAGGCAGAATAATGTCATGTTTATTTTCAGGGGCCAGAGGTTTCATTTTGAGACATAAGAGGGTCCAAGAGGTTTATTTGGAGGTGGCGGACCCTGTTTTTGCACCTTGACTGTCCCTCAGATTGTAGTTGTGGACACACTGTTTTGCTGCCCATTTATGATGTCCTGCACTAACATTCCTAGTCTCCTGAGAAACAGTTGCTCTTCTGTTTTATTAATGGACAAGCGTCCTGTACTTTCCATCTGAATGCAGAGGCCACATTAGCCACTCTTTTTATTCAGACACCAACTGCCTGGTTCTTACTGTGATTTGTCTGTAGTTAATAGTGATTATAGTTATTATAATTAATGTAACTCATGAAGCATGGGGGGTGGAGCTTCTTTCTGTTGTTTTTAAAGATTTGACAGTGGCACACTTGTGTACATGTGTGTGTACTGGATGATATGCACACGAACTGAAAAAAAAAAACACATCACTCGGTAGGTAAAGACAGGAGGCACCCCAAAAAGACCACCAGTCGATCACAGGGCAGACACATATGCAGACACATTTACGGCATCTTATCCAGAGCGACTTACATGGTTAATCATATTACAGGTAGGCCAATGTAGTGTTGAGAGTCTTGCTCTTATTTTAGTTTTGCATTTACTTAGCTTTACATTGATTTGAATTCGATCCAATTCTAAACAGGTTGTCCCTGAATGGCAGTTCATAACTGGGCTTATAGTTGTACTGTATTAATAAGGTTTGGGTGGCTCTTAATAATTGAGTTTTGTAGCTTTGTTTAGTAAAAATAAGTTACACATCCTCTACAGAGAACACACTGTGGCACATTTATTCATTTAATTACTGTATATTCTTTCTGAATTTAACATGCTGGGAGGAATACAATATAAAACATGGGCTTTGAAAAAGTTACACACAGTTTATAATTTTGTCATAATTTTTTTCCATGCATTAAACTCTGCACATAAACAGTAATTCCACACTACATGTGCTGTAAGTTAGGTTCTCTGTAGAGGATGTACTAACTTATTTTCACTTATTTTGTACATATACATGTAAACATATATTCTGTGATAGTGGACATACATCATAAGTAAACAGAATATGCCTACTGTCCAATGTCAGTAAAATCAAGGCTGAGAATTCTGACAAATATTTTTTGATTATTTGGCAAAATCATAATAAATCATGTCTTCAGTATTAAGAAAGATATCAAGCCTTGGTGTAGCATCAGTAAAGTGAGCGTTCTGTTCCCTTCCATTCTGGGAATCCTGTGCTTCTTACCTGTTCTCTTTCAGCAGTCAGAGACTGCCCTCTGTTGGACGCCTGTAAGAACAATCTCTCCACTAAATCAATGCTGACTCGCCATGGATATAAACAGGTCAGCTTAGTTGTCAGTGTGATAATCAGCAACTGTGGGATAACAATGATCATGTTTTGATTTCTTTCTCAATTCTTATATTTTCCATTAAGGCAATCTAGCCTTCTCGGTTGTATTAGTCAGTTTGTGAATGTGAATGTGACTCATTGATAACCCCATTGCCACCATTCATGCACCCGCAGCTTTTCTGAGGCAATAATGCTCACATCTCCGCAATCAGTGCAGAACACTAGATCTCCAAAAAAATACAGAAGCAGAACGCATTTCCCTTTTAACCTTTCCACAGTCTATTTACTCTCCCTCCCTCCTTCCCTCTCTTCCTCTCTCCTAAGGACTTCTTGTTTTGTTTATCGTGGCATCGGGGCCAAAGAGATGATTGCATTTTGAAAGTAGAGAAAATCGATTTCATGAAGCAGGCTTTTATTTTAGAGAGCGTGTAAGATCCTTGCAGAATGCAGACTAATTTGTGAACGAGTGGTAGCGCATCTTAGTCCCTCTATCTTCCGCAGTTATTTTTCCTCCAGGTAACATTTTGCCACATAGCACCCCAGAGGTCGCTGTCCACCATGAATTAGTTTATTTTAAATTTTAGACCAAAACCTAAAAACAATAAAGTAATGTTTTAGCTGTCAGACAAAGTGTTCATGATGAATTAATTTAATAACTGGCAGTGAGCCATTACACTGCCAAAAACATATCTTGTAAAGTTCAGTCATCTAGTTGACATGAACTATATGTCATACATCTCTGACATATAGTTAACAAATCATTTCTCAAGATGAAATTGTTGTAGGCTTATTTTAAGATTTTTTAAACTATTAAAAACGTATCTTACTTTCTATGCTATTTTAAGTTTACAACAACCTTAACAAGAGATATTTAAGATATAGATCATTTCACCTGGCGCTTTTACAGTGAGAGCTTTTTAGCCGTCTAGTTCTTGTCACCAGTTCTGTTTTGGTAAGTTTATAAAGAATGAAGCATTGCAAGACATTCATAGCTCACTATGCAATTCATCAAATGATTGAGTATTTAATATATAGTGTATTCAAAATATATAAAAATCACATTCTAATTTAAACTGACCTCCAGTGTGAGCAAATCTTTACTTGCCTTTTTGCTCTGCTCAAATACAAACCTTTGCTCTTTCAGTACCTGACATAACACAATTTGTCGTATTTGTTTATAAATTCTGATATGAGAAACTTCAAAGACTAAACCATATCTCAAGCACTGCCAGGGCTAATATAAATAGGTTATGGTGTTTTGGTGCTATAGCATTTCTTTCAGAGTTAACTTCAAAGCTGAGCCCACTTCAGATAACATGTTGTGCAAGTGTGAGTCTCACAAGTGTGAGTGTCAGTGCAGTAGCGCTACTTTGTGGCCAGTTCCTTTATATTTCTTCTTGCTTTGTTTCCTACTTGCGTCATCAAGTTTGATTAGTCTGCTGAAAGATTTAAGCACATTTTGTACTTTAGAAACTTGTCCCAGGTCGCAGAAGGACTTAATGAGAAATCTGTCTTGCTTTTGATAACAGCTAAACTCGTCAACTATACCTGCAGGCAAAGAAAGCTTATGATGAAAATGAGTGCTTTAATCCCAAATGTGCTGCTGTGTAGAGAAACAACTAAACAACAAAGTCCTTTTTAAACATATTCAGTTGTGTTTGGTATTTAAAGTTGCCAGTGTATTAGTTATAGCAATTCTGGACCTAATTTTCTATGGTACATATATGGTTGATTTGTTTATTTGATTATTGGCAGTTATGACTATTATGCAATCAACAATCTAAATTTTTCTTAACATGACTGTTTGTTTATGAAAAGGATTAAACAGTTTACATTCAGTAGCATGCCTGTACCATGTCAGTGCCTCTGCTGTGCTGAGAATGGGCCACCACCCAAATATTTTACCTTTACCTGGTAGGCCAGTGTCTTACAGTTTAGAGATGGAGTGGAGCTGGCAAGCTGGGTCGCAACAGATACATTCATTGATATGTACATCAGAATCTTTGGTTCTGTCAAAATGATTTTTGCAACCAATCTTTTAGCACTGCAGAAAGTTCGTTAATGCAAATGAAAATGTCAGTAGAATTTTCTGAACCTTAAATTGTTTGGCAGTACCAGAAAAGTTGTGAAAACATACACTGGGAAAAAAATCACATTTTTACAAATAAATATTGTGTCATGTTGACAGATTTCCTGTACATTTCGTATACAGCAAGCAAACAAACACAAACGGCATTGCCAAGAGGTGTCATTACGCTGAAAGAAGATGAGCGTTTTGAATGGATTGCTGCCACTTTTCTCCTCTTCCAGAGAGGCATGTCGAAAACAGGCTACAGCCTTTCTAAATGGAAAGTGTTCTAACAGTTCTGTGGCACATGAACAGGCTCTCTGGTGATGGTTTAGATGGAAAGAAAACAGACTGGCCTTATCATTTGGTTATGGGTAAGTCAGGGAAGCCAAAGGTCCCTGTTACAACACATGTGAAATCGGAGCCGCAAACACAGCAAACACCTCACATGGATCTTTACTGTTCTTCTTCTTGCACCTTTATTGCTAAAACTCAGTATGAAGGAGGTTGCTCGCCATCAGATATCTAACTGTATCTGTCTTCATTGTATGACAGCACCTGAATGGTAGGTGTACCTGGTAAAATCACTTCTGAGTGTCGGTCATGTTGCCTATTAAACTGACCACTGTATTAAACTGTATTGCAGTTATTAAGGAAGAGGCATTATAAATAAAGCTTATTCATGGCCCCTTTTGACTATGTTTCTCTTTCTGTGTGTTTATTTAATTAAAGAATACCAGAGTGCTGTTCAAGATCCGTGTTGTTGGCGGTTCGGTTTCCTGCAGCTACCTGTGTCCTCAAGACGGACGGCCTCTTTACCACCCGGCAGTAGACAGGTAATTCATTCCTGAGGGTTTGTATGCGAGTATGACTTTACTCATTACATCTGCCTTTTCTGTGTTTAACCCTGAAGAGTCTCGGTTACTACAAGCAGCAGTAAAAACATGGTGTAATGAGTTCTTACTCACAGTTCTATGAAAAAAGAGAAACCCAAGAAATGCCAATCCTAAATTTTTCATCAATACCAGATTAGCGTATAGATGGAGATGCTTATAATAAAGTTGTTTATAATATAATTAGGGTTGACAAATGATTAAAAAAAATAATATTGATAAATTGTCAGAATCTTGTTTAAATTGTTAAAATTTTGTTATTGCTGCATTTCAATTAGAGCGTATTTATTGCTATCAGTAATTCAGCAGCATCATGTGAATGCAGGATTTACATAAAGCTGGATATGAAAATAATACAAGCTTAAGCTGAACAAGAAAAACAGTGTGAATGCAGCTTCCAATTTTTTATTATTGACTGTCTAGAGAGAGCAACACTCCAATTCAGTTCCTCCAGGCCTGTGCTTTGTGGCTGTCATATTTCTATGTTACATTTTGTTTCAAGAGGATCTGTAGTTTTTGCTTTGGCTTTATTAGTTTCCAGCTTGTATTCATAAGTCCTCCACAAGCTCTGGCCAGCGCCAGTTCTGAAATACTGATATTGCTGCATCAGTGTTGTGTTTCTCTGTTAAATAATTCTTCAGACTCTATTTCTTGATTCATAAACATTACTTTGCCTACTACAACAGTAGAGATGTTCAGGCAGTGGGAGCCACGTTCTGGAGAAGCTGTTTACTTTCTGGACCTGCATTAACCTCCTCTGCATGTGAACAACAGACCTTGAGTCACAGAGTGAATCATATCAACGTACAGTATACAAGTATCTGGGCTTCAGGGTGGAACAAAAAGCAGGCCGGGAATCTGCTGTAAAGCGGCTACAATTTGATATACCAAACTGACTCAACATATTTGTCTTAGAATGTGTATTGCTTGCATCGGGCTAATATTTAAAACTATTAAGCTCATTTTCCTGAGTTCCCCCCTCATATCTGCGTTACAGAAAGCAAAAATTCAGTTGAGCTAATGTAATTATCACCTAATACATAATTTGGCTTAATGGCTTAATAGTCTGCTTATACCAGCATTGTTCAGGTTTCCTCGTTCCATTGTAAATGGTGCAATAGTTCTTATAATGTGCCAATGTGTAATTGCTGCACAATTTAAGGTGCAATTTAAAGAAGCTGATAAATAGGAAACAAACCCCTGCCTTGCATTAAAATTACAGGCGGGATGGTTTGATAGTTGAAATAATAATGTTAAAGCATTAAAATAATAATTTGGTGTTTTCGGATGTTTATCTTAAATCAGCTTTTCAAACATGGGTAAAATTAGGGGGACATGTTAATAATAAGCTGAATCTATACTGAATAAACATTACAAACACAAAATGCTTGCAAGCTTATGTATGACCATTTAAACCTCTTATACATGGTGCCACCTTTAATGTTAGTGCACAATGTCCACACACACAGCCCCCATGGCCTTGTAAATTGACCTATATAGGATCTTTTCTGTGCATGGGAGGAGGAAATGAGCAAAGGGCAGAGTCTTTCATTTTTACTTGGAAATCCAAAAAAGGCCCTATAATGAATTCTAACTATGTAGGCACTGAGAAGTATTGATTTTCCTCTGAGCAAGAATCCCAGGAATAGAAGACTTTTGTTTGCCTTTATGTTCTTCAGGAAGCTAGTCTCTTTGGCAGCATGTTGGCCTTCATCAATTGGTCAGTGAGTTCAATTTTGTTTCTTGAAAGGATGCACTCGCTTGCCTGGAGCAGCACTGGGGATATTTCCTATATTAAGATTATGATGGGGGGTGATATGATTAGATGAGTCACCCTTCACAAGTGGGTGAGTACATGTGTGGAGTGCACCAAGAGAACAGTACCATCCTAAAAGCTTGACCCCTCCAAAGACAGAGTTCCATGGCCCCTTTATAATGTGGTGGGCGTTTTCCTGGCATGTTTGGTCTGGTCAGGTCAGTTATTCTGATGCTACCTTTATTCTGTGATAGAACATTTCTATCGTGATGGGGTTGGCCTCTTCCAGGATGACAATAGGCCAATCGCAGGGCATATGGGTTTGCTGAGAGGTTTGGTGAGTGCAGCTGTCGGGGTTGTATTACTAATATTTCAAATGTCCTTGTTATATAAAAATGATGTTAATGCTGTGGTCTTTAGTCATCCAATCTCAGCCGACTTGAACACTACATGTTCAGCGTTAGACAGCGCTCTTTACCACCATTTTCAAAATCCAGTCTTTGGCAAAATTGTGTTCTAAGGCACAAAGGAAGTTGTCACCACTTTATATGGACACTTTATTTTAGTCTGTCTTTGGAGGTTTTCCATCGTAAAGATGGCAAGATTGCACAGTGTGAGTCTGAGTGACTCAGAGTAACTCTGAGAGGCTTCAACTTTTGTAATTTTATTTTTCATAATGTAAGAAAGCTGTTAAAGCACTTCTCACAGTTCTGCAGTGTGGAAAAGATGAAAAATACATTTTGTTTTCTGCAGGCAATTCTCTGACATGAAATTCTCTAAATTCACACGAATTTTGTCCTTCTACAATAATAAGCCTTATTGCCACACTGTAATCCCTGATTTCCAATTTGTGCCTGGGCAAATGGCAATGACACAATAATATGTGTGTCTCAGAGTCTCATAACATGAGACATCAAAAACAATATTTTGGAGAGTTCATAATCATTTATTAACTTTTATTTTGAAAAATGGCAAATATCTGTTCAGTCAGTAATCCTGGTGGGTTACTAAGGGTCACATATGGTAAAAGTAATGCAACAGGTGAATGCCTTATTCCTTTTTGTCACATAGAGATGCATGGAATAAGGTGGAGAAAAAGGACCGTATTTCTACAGAAATGAAGTTTCGACTTCACTCACTCACTGCGTCTCAGCAATAACTTCTCTCTGCTGGTTTCTGAGAGAACTCCAGGGCACATATGTTCCAAACAAAGTGAGGAGAAACATGTTTTTCTAACAGCCTGGTTAGGTGTTACATGAAAGACAGTATTTAAACTTTGCTATACCAAACCAAGACCTTTTTAAGGTTTTTCTAAACCCTCTGTTTGACACAGTCAAAGTAACTTGATTGTAAACCTGGTCTTGTTTTTGAGAAACCTTTTCAAGAGATTTCAACAAAGCAGAGGGACTGATTGCTCATAGACTTTTTATTGATATTTCTGAGGCACCCAGACAAGTTGTTTGCTCCTTCTTTTAACTCCAAATCCATTTCAGCTTTGAAATTAAACAGACACCGCAAAGGGCTTCTGACCCTACACCAGCTGCCAGTCTATAAAAATGCAGCACATCTATAAGCAGCTTGTCAAAATAACCTTGTCTAGACAATCTGCAATTTACTGCTGGACCCAGAATGCTGCTTAGTTATTTGTTGTTTGTTTGGTGACGTGATTTGGTAGCACTGAAATACTAAGGAACACATTTATTATTATCATTGGGACTGCCACTATCTATTATATTGAGTAACCAGATTTTTCAGGGCCAAACAGTAAAAACTGTACAGAATAATAATGAACCATACATGGCCTTTTACATACTGTAATATTTTATTAAAAGATAATGAAGCTCTTATGAAGCTTTACGTCATTAAAGATATTGTTGCTTTTGCCGTCTGTCATAGCTTATTAGTGTCTAAATGAAAGACACCCCCACCCTTTAGAGACTCTAAAGTAGCTGGCCAAGCTTATAAATTCATAAATGATATCAACATTTTTGATGCTTAATTCCAAATTTTTTGCAGGCAATGACTGCCTAATGTTTGAAATGCATAAACTTCACAGATTCTGGATTTCCTCCCCCGTGATGCTCTATCAGACTTTTGCTGCAGGTGCTCCTGTTTGCTTTGGGACATTGTACCTTCAATTTTGCCTTCAGTTAATGAAATGCATGCTTGATTGGTTTGAGTTCAGTTGTTTGGCTTGGTCATTGCATTCAACCTTTACACACCTCAGAGCCCATTATGTTGCCCTTTTCAGTAGACACAGCTTTAGTAAATGCAAAGGCACCAGTTCCATTGGCAGCTATACACACCCCCACCATGACATTACCTCCACCGTGCTCGACAAATAAGGTGATATGCTTTGGACCATTATACATCTGTGGGTGTCAGAAATATGCAAACCTCTAGGATTAGCAGTTAGCTTGAAGGTGTAATTAAGGTCAGGTGTCAAAAACGGATCTTCATAACCAAAGTCTATAGAAGTGTGTTATGGCACCAACAAAGGAGATTTCTGCAGACGTCTGAAAGTAAGTTATAAAAGTTATACATCAGGCTGAAAGAGGTTACAAAACCATGTCCAAACAGCTTGGACACCACCAATCCACTGCCAGACAGACTGTGTCCACCAACAAAGATCACTCCAAGAACAAGGTGTGTGGTAGTCTACAAAGTCACAAAACAACACAGGGTAGCTGCTAAGCAACTGAAGGCCTATCTTACAGTGACTAATATTAATGTTCATGAGTCCACAATCAGGAGGTTACTGAACATCAGTAGTGTGCAGGATTACATGGAAAAATACACTGCTCCCCAAAAAAGTCCCCATGCAGTCTCATGACAAAATTATGTTCCTGAACTGTAGGGGCTTTAGATGTTTTTAATGGGAAACATGGTCTTCCTGATTTTGTGGCTTACTAATGGTTTACATCTTGTAGTAAACCCTCTGTATTTACTCAAAGGAAGCATTCTCTGGATTGTTGACTTAGACACAGATGTTCCTATCTCCTAGAGGATGTTCGTGATCAGGCCAACTGTTGTGAAAGGGCTCACCGTCACCAAGGAAGAATTCTGTCATTCACCACAGTTGTTTTCTGTAATTTTCTGGGCATTGTGGTGTCTCTGAGCCTACTATTGTGTTCTTTCAAAGAATCCCTAAGACCTAATGAAAAAAAGACTAATGCATTTGCAGTCTCTCTGAAGGCTTTTTCAGCGTAATGATAGCTTCCTTCAATAGCATTCCCAATCTAGATGTTTCATCTGCTTCCTGTAAGTGAAGTAACGACTAATTAGTAATGACTAACAACTAATACGTATGTGAATGGATTGTGTAGGGTTACAATAATTTGCAGGTAAATTACCTCAGATTACAGAGCACTATGCCTTTGGTGCACCCAAATGCAATCACTCCTTTTTGCCAGTCATTATATACATAAGCTCATCAGACCAAAAAATTGTCACCTGTGACTAAAACATACCCAGTGGTGTGTAATACCTCCATTAGCACAAATAACAACTGCAAATTGATTTGGAAAAGTTTTTGTTTTTTTGTGAGGTAAGCAACATCACTGTTTAGCCATGCTCACAAAAAAATTGTGCAGTTCGGACAGATTTCTTGTATTGTGTCTGGCACAATTCTGAGGAGAATTTCCTGTGGACTGAAATTTTTGCCACTGATGATCTGTATGACGTTTTTATACACCTGCATATTCAGCTACTTCCTCCACACTGTGGCCTTTGGCACGCCCAAATGCAAAATTAACATCTGCTTAGTGACTCATTCACAAGGTGGCTATTTTATTTTTTTGTCCAATGACTTTTGAACATGTAATATGTATGTAACAAAACATATTAAGACTGTGTGTCTATTGGGCTTTGTTTCTTGAGAAACCAATAGGAGACTATAAAAAATGTATCAGGATCATTCATAACTAATGCATGCTTGATGATTCATCAAGACGGAAACATAACCATTTCTCATTTCCTGTTATTCTGAAATATGTTTTGCAGTAAACTTTTGTTCATTTTCTCCAGAGCTCTGAAGCTGTGTGGCTCAGGTGGACCTCCCCATGTCAAGCTGATTGTGGAATGGGAACACAGGATTAAAGATTGGTGAGTCAATCCATCATCATCTTTAATTTAATTGTCAATTCAAGCCATAATTACAGAAAACTGTAAGTGCACACAAACAAGCCAATGCAGAGCACATAAGAGATGTTTTGTGTAGGTGAGCATCTAAACACCTTCAGCCCCCAATAGCAGTCCTTAACATTCTTAGTTATCATGACAACTTTTAGGCACAAGATGAGACAAACTAGTTCATGAGTTTACAGCTTCTTTAGTGCGTTGTGAATATAGGAAACATTACCGTTCATAAGTTTGGAAACACTGTTTTCAATAACATCATATGAGTTTGGTTGCAGACAAGTGTCTAAAATTATTATAATATGTTGGTCCTGAATAACTTCACAGGACATTGCTGCCCATCTGCAGTTTGCTAAAGATTACACGGTAACATTATGTCTGGAGAAAAAGAGATACTGCATTCCAGCATAAGAACTTCATCCCGTCTATGAAACATGGTAGTGAAAGTGTCTGGGACTGTTTCGCTGCACATGGGCCAGTATGGCATGCAATCATTGATTGACCAATGAATTTTGAATTACACAAGCAAAATTTGAAGGATAATGTCAGGACATTTTAATTCTACCAAAGAATAGCTACAGAAGAATAGAGCTAATGTCTTAGGGTTGGGTCAAGTCAGAGTCCTGACCCCAAGTAAAAATTCTTCCAAGCCGATGTGCAAGACCGATCAAAACATTGCCATATATTTTATTGTTTAGCTAGTCATTTGCAGATGATGAATTGATTATTAGCTCATTTATTTTCATCAATAACTGAATATAAAAATGTTACTTTTTGCCAGACAATGGAAAGTGATTTCTGATTGCAGGTGTAGTATCGAAGCAATTAAAATATGGCTTTATAATTATTATTACTATTATTGTTGGGTTACATTTAAATGGCATTTAGATACGTACAAAGAAAGCTACAGAGATAAACACAAGTTTGATACAATACTGTTTCCTTAGTGCTTGTGTAGGTGCTTCAGAAAGAGGTAGGTCTTCACTTTCCATTTAAAGATCAAGAGACGGTCTGCAGTTAACATAGCCACTGGCAGTTTATTCCACCATCGGGATAGAGATTGATGCTTGTTTGGGCTGGTTCATTTTTGGCTTTTTAGGCAAACATCAATGCTGCAGCTACAGGAAGCCAGTGAAAGGAGTGCAGACGTGGAATGACATGAGTGGCAAGATTGAGGATAAGCCATGCTGCAGTATTTTGGATCAGTTGCACATAGGAATGCCAGCCAGGAGCGAGTTGCAGTAGTCAAGCTTTGTGATGACAAGACACTAGACTAGCACCCGAGTGTCTTCCTGACAGGGAAAGGGATGAATCTTTAAATTTTGTAGACAGACCTGCATGACTATGTCACAGTTACAGTATGAGCTGAGAATGATAACTGGTCATTCAGGGCCATACCACCCCTTCTTGCATCATCAGACAGAATGACCAAGGAGTTCTTGAATGAAACAGGAAGTTCATGGTGAGGACATGTAGTTCCAGAAATAAATAGGGTCTCACTTTTGCTAGGGCTAAACTTTAGGTGATGGACTTTCAGTCATATAGAGATGTAAATCACACAGGCAGAGATGTTACTAGTAGTGGCAGTAATAGTAATATTAAGCAATGATGGTTAATTATTCCTCCTAATTAACAGTTGTTGATAACGTTGAGAGACGTTAGCCTGGTGATGATCTTTACTCTGTGTATGTGTTTGTGGATGAGTGTAGTCTGTTTGGAAACATCCAGGAGGAGGTGGTGAAAGATTCAGAAAGCGTTCGTACTCAGCAGCAGCAGCATGTTCAGCAACACAGCTGCACCCTGGATGAGTGTTTTCAGCTTTACACAAAGGAAGAGCAGGTAAGATGTGGAGCTTCACAGCCTGAAATAACTTTCTCATATAGCACTGACATACTAAGTCTTCTAACCTGTGGCATTACTCACTTCAGTGCACTTGACTGCATTCTCTCTTTGCTTTCCTAGTACAATGCAATCATAGAGTCAACAGAGCAAGGCTGGGGGAAAAAAGCATAGCTTTGCTGTATTTGGCTCTAAACGAGGGAGTTTGGAGTCCAAATATTTTTCAGTGGGAGATAGCTAGGCAAAGTATGTCATTTAAGGCCTTAAAATCCACTGCACTATGCAATTTTAGCTTGGGTGCAACACCAATTAGCCCTTTCTGACAAATTTCCACAATATGTGTATATCAGTTATGTGACATTGCATGATGTGCTTAATACAGAGATTGAGAAGCTGCTTGTTGAACACAGAATTAGTCACTGTCTTTACAATTTGACATCAAATGGCAATTTGTAATAAAATACTTCTCCAGCTCTCATTGGTATATCAGCATTTTAGCCTCATATTCATCCCTAGTGGTTTGCTATTCTTCTTGTGTGTCCATAAAAGCACAAACCCTGTCCAGTTTAGCTTTGCTTGTAATCATTATAACAGGGAGGATTTCAGGTTTTGAGGTTGTGTTTTTGCAGTTGAAACTTGTTTTGTCATTTATAGGTTCCCTTATGCACAGCTTCACAACAAACAGCCAGTGAATTCTGTGAAAGACTGGTGTTATATATGTGATGTCTTCTGATATCTGTTAGTATTTTAAACACCCTGCTTAACAGAACACTTATCACCATGTTGTAGTTTGTTAACATGTTTTAATAACATTTGTCAATGTTCTTACGATGCATTCACACTTTCCAGCAAATGCAAATCTTTGTAGTTCAAAATTAGGCAGAACAAACTTTACATACAAATAGCCTGGTACTCCAACATGTGCAATACCTGTAGATGACTCATCCAGAATCATAATTCTTCTGGTTAAACCGTGTTAAAAACTATGTGCTTTGTTTCAGTTAATCATGGAGTGCTTTCTTACTACATGAAGGTTTCAGACTTTGGGAAATAGGAGAGTTTTAGATAAAGAGTTGAGCTGTACTGTATGCAGCAGTACATTCACGTTTACATTTACAATCTCACATCACTGCTCCGAATAAAGATGTGAATTGGTGGCGGGCAAACAGAGTTAGGGATATTTTGTCAGTGCCGCAAGAAACATTGAGTGCAGCAACATATCTGTAGAACTGTGACATATGGGGAGGATATGAGGCTTGCTACTGAAAAGGCAGAAATTTAAACTAACAGCCCTAATGTAATACAGTGCTCATAGTAAGTGTTCTGCGGAAGATAACACAGAAGCTTTGTCTTTTTAAATCTAGTTTTTCTTGGATGTGCTTACTCACTTTAATTTCAAGCCCTCTGAATAGTGCTGTAAATTAAGTTCATTTTGTTACTGGTAATGCTTCGTATTTTATTTAATAGTCTATCACTGTACCTGCCACGAGGTCTTACTTTATCTCAAGAAGCAGTTTGCATACAGTTTCATCAAGTTAAATATAAGGAACCCAGTCAGAATGAACCATCACATTTTGAGAACTGGTGACAGTTTAAAAACAAAGTTAAACTCCGACTTCTCTATTACTGATATGAACAAAAGATGAACTTAGTGGTACAAAATCACACAAAGGCGTAACTTCACATTGACTTCTTCTCACTTACATCATATTACAGTCATGGAGGTGAAAGTATACAGAATTATCATGTTATGATAATTTAATAAGCATAAACTGTATAAAAACAGTGTAATCAGTCTAATCTAATTACATTAATAATAATCAGTTCTGGAACAACTGAACTCTATTTTTGGACACAACAGATTCGTAATACTCAAGAGTTATGCCACACAATATGTGTGGGTTGCTAATTAATGCCTTTTCATAAAATCACTTCTTTAATGCAGCTAGTACTTTCACCATTGTTATAGGAAAGAGTCAGTCAAGATCCACTTATAAATAAGGTCATGCATACCTAAAAGTGAAACTCTTGTGTTGGATTGTCTGCCAAAGTGAGTACAATGAAAAAACAACAACAAAGAAAAGAAAGATTCTTAGAAACAGAACTACAGATGTTAAGTGACTGCGGACAGATAACTGTAAATTGTTTGGTTGTACATAAATGGCATAAACATACATATAGCCACTGTACATGTATATATAGCATATATTATAGCCTTTAATTGTAGGAATTTAAATCATTATAATTTTAGTAAAATCACAGTAACATTTTTAGTAACAAGTTTAACATTTGGTGTTTTTCTATCACAATTAGAATCTATATTGACATACTGAAGTTCAAAATATTATTTAACATTTTTTTCTTTTTTTTAATTTATATTTTTCTTGATCAAGTAAATAATTAATACTTGAAATCAGGAGTTTGATTTGCCCATGTGAAAATTAACATTCCACTTGTAATGTTAAATATCGGCTATCAGAAATTTCACTCGCGCAGGCAGGCGACTATTAAACCAAGTGGTGACCGTAACTGAGATGAGATGTTTGCTAAGTGCTAAACTCATATCTCTCTCTTGAACTATGAAGCAGTCCAACAGAACTTCAGGCTTTGATGATGTTTCACCAGTTTCCTGACATTTATACCTTCAAAGCTGGTTGACTGTTTGTATATATTATATTTGTCTAATCTTATAAAGTGCTACAATGCTTTCAATTAGCTGTGCTCAAATGCTTCCCGTTTGTGTGTTCCCGAGTTTAAGTATTTTGTATGTGACAGGCATTTGCCCTGTTCTGGCTTCACTGCTATTTTGTCACACATTAGTAAGTTTACATTTGTTTGCATTTGTATTTAATCGTATACTCTGGTGCTATCTTCTCCACAGTGTTTGCTATAGTGATTGAATGTGTGAATGTGTGACTGATAAACTTACAAAGTGACTTAGCTAATGTTAGTGATGGTTGATTGATATGCACATATGCATATCTCACAAAACAGCTCATTTACACCAAACAATGTGTTTCTGCTTCACTTCATACAATTACTGACTTTTTAGCAAAATATTATTTATTTCCACGATTACAGTCCCAGGGTGGATATGATTTGATATGGGATGTGCATATGATTTGTCCAAATGCTTTTGCATGGTGTGATAGGGAGAGGATTGCTGTGAAGATAATTTCTCGTTGTACTTTGTAACTGTTGTTCCTGCTGCTTTCAGGACAGCTCTTTTTCATACAACTCTTTTCAAGGGATTGCTGGATGTTCTTCTATCCGTTTGGAAACGATTAGCTGTGGTGGAATGGACTGTACACTTGGATACTGTTCAGCCAGTTGGACTGACAGGGAACGCATTTGCATGGGCTCTATAGTAATTTCCATTTGGGTGCTGTTTATTAATGTTGCCCCGGTGAACATCAGAAAGCTCTTTCATCATCTTGTAGGCTGCTCAAAATCTGACCAACCAAATACAACATCTTTTTTTATATTGCATGAATAAATTTCCCCTATAGATGCTTATGTTTGTTTAGGCTTATGAATACACCCGCTTTTGTTCATATTTATATGCATGAAGTCAAGAGACATTATCATGAATTTGAAGTGTATATGAGCACTAAGAGTGTATTCAATTACAAGAACAGAAGTGTCTAAGTATCTGTTTCCCCCACACTGTAGATATACGTTATAATTTCTCTGTCATTTCATTTCTCAAACTCTCGGTCCATATCATACAGGGTTATGGTTATGAAGCCATTCATCACAAAAACTGTACACTTTCTTTCTCCCTTACATTTTGTGCCATTTTAGTGTTTTGCCACTAGAAACGCGAATGGTCAGGTTCTTGCCTTTAGGGTTGATTTAATATAATAGCCTTATATCATCAGTAACCTTTCTGACTGCTGTCTCAAAATACTCTTTTCCACATACTCATAATAGACCCAGCTCTCCTATACACCCACTTACATGGGCTGCCTTAGTCTGCTGCAATGGTTGTCCTGCAGTAGATGTTGGTTTTGAGAGTTTGAAACATAATTGCAGTTAGTTTGAGACTCAGTAAAACAGTCAGGTTGTATGGAAATGGGTTTCTTGCTCATCCTATGTAAAAGTGGCCGTAAATTGTTATTCCTGCCGCCACTAATGTTTCACTCAAAAGGTGCACAGAGTTTTAAAAAGGCTGAAGCATTTACTCTTAACTCTGTCCAGTTCTGTCCAACGCATCTGCCACTTTTCCCCAGCCTTGGCTCTCCCTCAGTTCGCTGCAGGAGCCTTAGCTGAGTTAGCTGTAGGCTTATTCAAGCTCCACCCAGCGCTCCACAAATGTTCCATCATCACAGCCTCTGAAAGAGAGCTGGCTAACAGGCAGCAAGAGATGAAGTTCAAAAGAGTTTTGAAACTTACATAGAATGGAGTAGTAGGAAGCGAGCACTCTGTTTACATCAAAGTCAAATTATTCATTATGGATGATAGCTTTACGTCTAAGCAGTAAAACATGAAAAATGCCTTTGATGTTGAACCAGTTGCCAATCCTAGGGTTCATTTTGCGCCTCAGTGCCATTTCTTTGGGCCAGAAGAAGCTGCAGGGGCTGCAGCAAGAAGCGCGGCTGATTTGAAAAATTAGGACCTTTCAGGTGTGTAATCTAATAGCTTAGTGAGTTTGAGAGAATGTGGGGGTGTTAGAGAGCCCTATTTCTTGCTAAATGAAATTAAAAAAAACTCTTCCATTCCCATCACACTGGGAGAAAGAACTCTTATTGAGTCATTTTTAATTATTTACAGTTTTTAATTGCAGCCAGCACTGTTGTCTGCAGAGGTCATTGCTCTCAAAATAGGAACAACACCAGCAGCTGCTAAAATAAAGAAAATCTGGATGTTAGTGTGCAGAGGAGCCCAGCTGTGAAATCCACCAGCCAGGGTTTTTTGATCTCTGAAAAGCTTGTTCAGTTTTTCACTGGCACTATATTTCACTGGCGAAATGTCACTCAAACTAAACAAGTATACTTTGGACACCCAGCATGTCTTGGTTGATCAGCTATTTGGGGGTTAATGTAAAAATACAAGCTCATAAAATTTGAGATTTATAATTCAGCACAAAATAAGAAAGTTTCTTTTCAAACTTGATAAGAAAATTTAGCCTGAAGTCTCAGCAGCTAAATATAATATAATATCATCTGTCTGCTGTGCGTCCACTGTTGGCTTTTATTTAAAAAACGAAATGAAGCCTGTTGCACAGGAAGTTGGTTTGCAGTTTCTACACATTTTCTCACAGTCCTAGAAATACCAAACACATTCAGTACTCTTGAGGTCTTGACTCAGGGGCTGTCAGTCAACTCTTTTAAGAACACTAGAAGCTTCTTTATTTGATTTGCTAATTTGCTTATATTTGCCTATTTTCCTTTTCTAGGCTATGATTTCTATACAGCTACACCTCCTTTCAAACCCATAGGCTTGAGTTGTTTTGTCTTAGATCTGAAGACTAGAGCTTGAGTTTCACCTATCATCTGTGATGGTGTCAGTTCTGATGGTCTACCAGATCTTGCATTTGTCACTGACCACATGGTATTATTTTACATCAAAGATTTAAATGGACTAAATGTCTTCTATCTAATCCTTCCCCAATGATTGCAGTTTTGACTGGAAATGAATTAAATGAAGGATGCCCTCAGGTTTTTTCCCAGTGCTGTGTGGACCCCATTGTAAACATGGGGTCTGTCCTTTGCTGCAAAAATAGATAATTTACCGTATTATCCTCTGTTATCCTCCCAGCTAGCTCCTGATGACGCATGGAAATGTCCTCACTGCAAGCAGCTCCAGCAGGGCATGGTTCAGATGAGTCTGTGGACACTCCCCGACATACTTATCCTCCACCTCAAGCGCTTCCGACAGGTGGGTGAACGGCGAAACAAGCTGTCCACACTTGTCCGCTTCCCACTGACAGCACTGGATATGGCGCCTCATGTGGTCAAGCGGAGCAACTTCACCCGACTCCCTACCGGATGGAAACACCAGACTCAAAGGCCAGAGACAGCTCAGCATGCACAGGACTATCTGTATGACCTGTATGCCGTGTGCAACCATCATGGAGGCATGCATGGGGGTCACTACACAGGTACGTGAACGATTAGGAATTGTATTGTGGATTGCATTGTTATATTTTATGCAGTTGCTTTAGGCTTATTTTAAAACTTTTCCATGGTGAAATAAAATGTGTTTGTCATGTAGAATGCTAGCTTGTCACCAGTAGTACACAGTTGCTAGCACTGTACCTATTAGAGAGTTTTCATTCCTAACTATCTAATGTAAGAGGGCTGTTTAACTCCTGGTACAGTCCACATGAGTCTCTGCTCTCTTGCACCTCTCACCCCAACTAATAAAAAGTAAAAAAAAAAAAATGTATATATATATATATATATATATGGAATTTATCACCTGTACAAAATTAAATTCTACTACTAAAATTCTTCTACTACTAAACAAAAATAATAATAATAATGATAATAATAATACATACATACATATTAACAACGATATTAACTGTAATAATACCAATATAATAATAATAATGTAATGTCCTTTTTTTCACATTCTGTCATTAATATGAATAAATGAATTGAAATGAACCCAAATGTGAAACATTGCTTTTTTCTTATTCTTATCAAATATTTAAATATTCAAAATAATAATAAGCCACAATAAAGGAACTAAATTCATATAGGGAATTCAAAAAGTTTATTAGAGAACCTCAAGGGGTAATTAACTGAACCCCCAAAATGTCTCAAAAACAAAATCCTGGGGTTCTCCAGTCTGTGAGGCTAAAATAGACACTTAAATGCAAATACAGGTAAAGGTTATTGTTCCCTTGTTTCAGCCACAATCAAGGAGCTTTTCTATTTGGTATTCTTAACCTACTAGAAATGCAGCCCTGATCTACCTCAAGGTCGTGCCTAAGCAAATTAGTCCCCTACTGGAGCCTTACAGCATAGCAGTACGTATGTCCGCAGTACATTTGAAAATCGGACAAAATGCTGCAGCATATAAAATAAAAACCAGTTTCTTAAGGCTTTGGTGGAAAGAGTGATTTTTTTTAAACCAAAGACAAAAAAGAAGTTGACTTCAGCGCTGCTATGGCGAGTATTTTAGCAGGAAGTACACTATCAATTGGCAGGTACACTATCAATAGGTTTTCAGGCCTGGACAGCGTGCAGTCTACCTAAAGAAGCATTTATGTCTACAAGACAGTGGAGCCTGAAAAAGCAGCTTATGTTCCATAGACTTGATTGCACAAAAGATGGGCAGAGATATTGTAAATGCAACTGACCGCATATTTAAATTTTCTACTTCTTTCAGTTTTAGAAACCAGCAGCAGCCTGTAGTACCTGGAGTTTTCTGTGCTATTTAAAATGTGGAATAAAGTGTTTCAAAAGTGTGATGTTGGAAGCCTTACCAATAGCAGCAGTTTAAGTGGCTTGACAGGAAACAGAATAATACAGAGTAACACTGAATTCCCTGTTTCTGCCCAGCTTTGCCTAGTGATTGATATACCTATTGATGTTCTGGGTTATTGGTTCCCAAATTCTATTTCTTGAGCTATAGACAGAAAGAGCTACACCTAACACTCTCATCATAATGAAATTTCACTTCTCTCCTCGGTGATGCCTACATTATTTCACTGCATCTTTCAAACCCTGCATCTTTTAAGCAAAGGGCAATTACTAGGCTTTCCTATGTACACTTTAGCTGCAGCCTTGGTAAACTAAATGTTAATTTCAGGCACACTGCGAGTGCATATTGGGGGTTGCATCAAGGCACATTTTGTGCTCTCGCTTTTCATGCACATACTTCTCTTGTGCCGTGGAGAACATCATTGTGTGTGTATGCATTGTCACAATGGCTCTGAAGAATGAAGCGCTGTGCTCTTCACGCAGCAGTGTTTAGTTAAATATTTATTTTAAATGGCTTTTGTACAGTCTGTTTTCTTGCAGCAGTTTTTCTCCATTTGCATTGAAGCATTTACATGATCAGTAAATTGTCCACAAGTGCATTAGCAAATGTATTGACATGACTATTTACCGCCACTTATTTATGTCTGGCGGTACAGCATATTGCAGGAACTCTGTGGATGGCCAGTGGTATGGCTATGATGACAGCAGTGTAGAGCCAGTGCCTGAGGGGGAGGTTTGTACGCGCGGCGCTTATATCCTTTTCTACCAGAGACGCAACAGCATCCCAGCATGGTCAGCCAGCTGCTCTATCCGAGGTCAGCTTTCACCTTTTGAACACTATAGTATATACATTGGCTCAAAACAGCTGATGCTAAAAATAAATTAAACCTCTACCATTGTCTTCTATACCAAGTCTTACAGAAACAAAGACTTATCTTTAAGCAAATTCATGTGCAATAGGGTTTCTATCTGTCAGTGGTTTGTTACAATATAAGGCAATGCATTTGTGCTTTATCAGCAAAAAGTTGGTATCAGTCAAGCAATATATAATTTCCTTTATTTAGATTGTATAGTATGGGTTGCTGAAAGCCAGTATATTGAAACATAACCATAGTGAAGACGTCTATGGATTATGATAAGATGCATTTAAACTGTGGAACACTAGTTTTCAGATGTATTTACTTAAACTGTGGAAGTGTAGAAGATATACTTAGTACTATTTGCTTTGATATAAAACGAATAAGTATCTTGAATTTTTTTAAAATGAAGTTTGGGTGCTAAACAGTGGTGATAGACCCTGCCCTTAACTTGAGCTTTTATGACTGACAGGTTGATTGACAGGCTGTTATGAGAAATGTTGCTTCTGTTTCCTAGTTACTGTTGACTGCATGTTAAAGGCAAAGTCACTTGACAAGACTGGGTTACAGTGGCATGGTCTCTCTTCCTACAGGCTCCATAACCCCTTCTACGTCTAATCATTGGCTCGTTCGGCTGAAATCTCTGACAGGGGAGAACCAAACATCTAGCCTGGCAACCAAAACCTGCAGCACGTCCTCAGCACCCGAACCCCAAACACCAATCATTCCTGTCTTCCATGAGCAACCTACAAAAGGAGAAAGTGGTCAGTGATTGTCCTGTTTCAGCCTGTAACTGTAGCGTTTGCGAAAATTCTTTTAACCAGTTCATGAGGGCTCATTGGTCAGTGATTAGTCGTTAAACAGCAGGCAGTGACTGATCAAAGTAAGAAGTATAATACAGATCTGTTGTAGGCCTGAAATTTGATTGGCTGAGCCATGTTTGAAACCATTGTAAAGTACAGGGGTTGGACAATGAAACTGAAACACCTGTCATTTTAGTGTGGGAGGTCTCATGGCTAAATTGGACCAGCCTGGTGGCCAATCTTCATTAATTGCACATTGCACCAGTAAGAGCAGAGTGTGAAGGTTCAGTTAGCAGGTAAGAGCACAGTTCTGCTCAAAATACTGCAATGCACACAACATTATGGGTGACATACCAGAGTTCAAAAGAGGACAAATTGTTGGTGCACGTCTTGCTGGCGCATCTGTGACCAAGACAGCAAGTCTTTGTGATGTATCAAGAGCCACGGTATCCAGGGTAATGTCAGCATACCACCAAGAAGGACGAACCTCCACCAGCATCACGTAGTGACCTGGCCACTATCCTGCAAGAAGAATGGCTTAAAATCCCTCTGACCACTGTGCAGGACACAGTATATGTCATTCCCAAGACGAACTGACGCTGTATTGGCCGCAGAAGGAGGCCCTACACCATACTAATAAATGATTGTGGTCTAAAACCAGGTGTTTCAGTTTCATTGTCCAACCCCTGTAGTTGATATACACATACCTATGAACACACACATCAACTGAATTCTGTGTTAATGCGAGATTAGAGATTATATTCCTTGTTTGAACAGAATGCAGTACTAGCTGGGCCCAGGAGTATGTTTATGAAATAATTTACAGTAATGTTAGACTATATTAGACTAAAAACATTTTTATTTTTAATTATTTAATAACTTGAAAATACAGTGTTGATCTGCAGAATGTTCTATATTCTAAAGGTGTAGCCTGAGTTAAATTGAACATAATTGCCACGGCAGGGGCTGGCTTTGGCTCAATGTATCCAGTAGGTTCTTAAAAGCTGTTGCCATTCACCACATCCTTCACTATAATTTTGCACACCCATGCATGATTTCCTCACACTGCTGTCCATCACACGTTCTCTCTGAAAACATGTTCAAAGTGGATGTCTGCTCTTAATGTGCCACATTGATATACTACCTCTCAGAAAGTGTCCCCGAACACAACTTTATTATTTTTTTTAGCCCTGTCTTGCAGAACCACATGCCTATTGTGCCCACAAGGGTACAATTTAAAAACTTAAATGATGACCCAGACTATTTGAAAAAAAACTGTTGATTACTACAAATTAAATACAGTTAAATGTTTTTTTTAATTAAATGAAAGCACTGACAGAACTAAGGTTTTGGTGGTCTAACTTTTAATAATTGTGAACTCTATGTAAAAATGTAAATATGTAAAATAGTGTTAGTGATAGTGTACTGTGCAGGTAAACTTTTTGTTTTTCACAGTACAAACAATGCAATTATTACAACAAGGTAACTATAAAAGGTAAAACAACGGTTGTAACAACGGTTGTTTTGTTTTGACAGGGTAAAGGTACATGTTTCTACCCTCTTATAATAAAACATACAGTGGAACATGGTACAGTTATGATCTGTAACCAAAGGTACTTAAGACTCATAAGGGTACCACCCCAGAAAATTATTGCAGCTACACATGTTTTGTTATACTGAAGTTAATTTCCTTGGTGTGTATTGAACACAAAAAGGCATATAATTTCACACAAAACTCCAAAAATGGACTGGGTAAAATTGTTGGCACCCTCAACTTAATATTTGGTTGCACACCCTTTGGAAAAATAACTGAAATCAGCCACTTCCTGTAACCATCAACAAACTTCTTACACCTCTCAAGTGGAATTTTGGACTGCTCCAGGTCTCTCATATTTAAAGGGTTCCTTCTCCCAACAGCTATTTTAAGCTTGCTCCACAAGGGTTCAAGGGAATTTAGATCCGGACCACTTCAGAACTCTCCAGCGCTTTGTTTCCATCCATTTCTGGGTGCTTTCTAAAGGATGTTTCGAGTCATTGTCCTGCTGGAGGACCCATGACCTAGGACACAAACCCAGCTTTCTGACACTGGGCCCTACATTGCAATCCAAAATCCTTTGGAACTTTTCAGATTTCATGATGGCTTGCAAACCAACCCCAAAACATCCTTGGACCTCTTTTCACTGTAGGTACTGTGTTCTTTTCTTTGTGGGCTTTATTCTGTTTTTGGTAAACAGGAGAATGATGTGCTTTCATAAAAAGGTCTATCTTGGACTCTTCTGTCTACAAGATGTTTTCTCAGAAGGATTTTGGCAAACTAGCTTTTTTATTTGTCAGTAGTGGGGTCCTCTTGCATCTCCTGCCATGGCGTTTTATTTCATTAAAATATCGACGGATAGTTTGCGCTGACACTGATGCACCCTGAGCCTGCAGGACATCTTGAATTTCTTTTTTTGATTGGGGCGGCTTATCCATCATCCGGACTATCCAGTGTTGCGATCTGTCACACATTTTTCTTCTCCGTCCACATCCAAGGAGATTAGTTACAGTTATTTTTAATTAATTATGTAGTTAATTATTTTTTGCACCGTGGACAAAGGAACATCAGGATCTCTGGAGATGGACTTGTAGCCTTGAGATTGTTGATATTTTTCTGCAATTTTGTTTCTAAAGTCCTCAGACAGTTCACTCTCCGCTTTCTGTTCTCCATGCCTAGTGTGGCACGCACAGACACACAATGCCCAATTACCCACAAGTTTGAAAAGGTGCCAATAATTTTGTCCAGCCCATTTTTTTTGAGTTTTGTGAGAAACAAAACATAATTAATTGCAATAATTTTATGGCAGAAATCCTTCATTTTCAAAAATTCAGTGGTGCCAACACTTTCCACCATGGCTGAGGAGCTATGAATATAGTATTCAAAACAGTCAGGATCACATTCAAGACACACACACACAATGTGTGCACCCATTCTAATACTGTTCTCTATTCTCCACACTCTAGATGGATTTGAGTCAAGACCATTTGTCCGCGGCACACAGGGACGCAGTGTAAGTATGCGTTCACCAAGCAAGAGCAAGGAGAACCTGGGCAAAGTACTTCCTCTGCGCTGGTCTTTTGGTTCCAAGGACCGCAAGAAACCCACTTCTATCCCCAAGACTACACCAACTCAGCCTGGGGAATTGGTGGAGTACCTGGAATCTGGACGGAGGCCACGATGCACCAAAGAGCCCATTGTTAGCCTGGTGGCTAGCCCTGCTCAAGTTAAAGCCCAGCAGCTCCAAGAGGGTGATTCACTGAGCTCTCCTAGTGGCAGCAGCAGCTTAAGTGGTATGGAGCGAGGAAGCTGTCCTGGACCAGATTCACCCAGAGTGCCTGAAGGTCAAAGCAGACCAGTTCCAGACAGAGGTACTGCTAACGCTAAGGGAAGAGATGATGGCCCAGTAGCCAGGAAAAGCGTCAAAAAAAGTAAGCAGGAGCAGCATGGAAAAACGCAAGATGGCCAGTCCCACCAAAGTTCCACTACTGGCATACAATCAGGCACAAACATTGGTAGCAGCACACCTGCTAGCAAAGACTCCACATTAAAGAGGCTTTGGAGCCAACAAGCCGGAGCTACCAGGACTCCACATAATCAAATCCAACCAGAGGACTCAACTGGAAGCAAGAGAGAGGAGGCTAGAAGCCAAGATGGTGCCCATTCCTTCTTAAAGGCAAGCTCTCTCAAGAAGGACAACCAGTCAAAGGAAGGAAGTACTAAAGAAGCAGGACCAGGAAAAATGCTAAACAATAAAAACTCAACCAAGCTCTCACTTTCTAATGGAACACTGAATGGTGTGATAACAGAAGAGAAGAAACCCAATGGTGCTCATAGAAGCAGCAATGGGCAACACAACAGTAAGGCACTGGTAAATGGACGGGAAAATCATAATGGCTCTGCAAGTGTAACTGATATTAAGCGAGCACACAGTTCGTCCAGCATTCAAAACAGGCTGGATTTAAACCTGAGGAGGACAGTGTCTCTCCAGAGAAACGGCCCACTGGTGCCACCACACAAAGCACTCACTACAGATAAACCCTCCTTTGCTACCCTCCAGAGGGCCAGATACAGCACCACCTCACTAGGCAGACAGAGACCTGTGCCTGAATCCTGCTTCTGATGTCTGTGTAGCTAAAGGGCAAATATATGTGTATCTGTAGCTATGGTGCTTGTGTTTGTGTGGAACTAATATGAGAGTATGTGCCTCTCCTACCAGGAAGACCGTAAATCTCTCTAGGGCGCTTCCAGATGTATCTATTTCCTTTCAGGAGTGTTTGCAACCTGGAAAATAACACTGAGAAAAACCCTGCTCAATCTAATAGAGGTACAGTTTTTGTTACTAACAAGCAAGTTAGTACATGCAAAAACCTCAAAGTATAAAATTTTAATTAGACCCAAACATGTTTTGTGTGGTCTTCACAAACAACTGAACGACCCGAAGCAGACAGATTTCTGTAGTGAAAACACCCTGCAGTCTGAAATACAGAAGTCACTGCAATAATCTACTCACTCTGGTTTTACCTCCGGCATCTAGTCCATTTGCTTCTTCAGAAATGGGCCCAGTCAAATGTGCGTAGAGCATTTGGACATGCTAGCAGCTCTGTTGGTAGCTTTGAAACTTCCAGTTCGCCAGCTGAAATGAAGCGTGAGGCTCATAGGTGAGAAGCCCATAACTACCCAATTATATAGACGTCCCACCTTGTTTACTCAGTTAAATGATGATACCGCTACAGGAAACAGACTGGGCTCTCCGCGGGAGCAGAGAGCAGAGCTGGGTAGTTTGACTAAAGCCAGAAACTGCAGTCAGTGCAATAGATTTGATAGTGATGTACGTTTATGTAAGTGCCTTTTTTAGTAATGGTTCTGAAACAGCATTAGAAAATTATTGTTTTCCACACGCGCACTCCCACAAATATGGTCTAAGTAGCATGCACAATCATCGGCACACATTACTCAGCATATTAGCCATTATGGCACACATGATACACATGCAACTCACACATGTGCTCATCTTAGACAAACATATTGCACATTTCCCTATACTTGCATCACCACCTTTGTTGCTATGCAGATGCAGTCAGAGAAAGTAAATCATGTTCCTTTCTGTCTTCTGCTCTGCCACTCTTGTCAAATGTGTCAGTCAGGGCAGGGCACTAAAGCAAATGATCCACTTATCTGCTTATCATCGCTGTTGTAAGAAACTCTCAGAGGGAGAATCACTCCTAATGTACATGTGATTTTATTGCAAGTTGCTAGGGAACATTTCCATCGCTCTCTGTTGGTTCTGCCGGGTTCTGTTGCTTCTTTGGTTTCTGTTGGTTCTTTTGTTCCCACTGGTTATGAAATATTCACAGTGTGAACTGCAGCTTGTGTGTATGTTATGATGATATGAAGTCACAAGGGTTTGATACGACAGTCACATTGCGCTGTAGAAACAGTGACTTGTTTGCCTTTTGTTTCAGAGTTACTAACAACCGTGTCTGAACTGGTAGAAACCCCCAGCAGTGTCATTTACATACATGATTTACATGACAATGAATTATACTGATTTACAAAGAATCTGTAGAATGTCACAAAAGAAAATGGAAAATCAGACTAGGAGAAGAATGGCGAGGAAAATTGCTTGTGGGCGAATATTGTGATTTCCAGCTGGGAGTATAATTTAGCTAAGTAAAGACACTCTGAGGGTATGTTGTTGTCAGTTGATTTATCAGGCCACAGTTCCCTCTCTTCATTTCTTAGCTAGTAATGGGATTATTGTGCATACATCCAGAGATTTCTGAGGCATGGCTAGTAACACAGGGCATTAGCCCCAGTCACATCTGCCCTTATGTGTGTTTATTAAACCCCAGCTTTGGGTTGTCATGGTGAGCGACCTTGACGACAGGACTCCAAAATGCATTTAGCCAGCAGTGGTGCTTAGTGCTGCTCATTCAGACAGAGTTCACAGAGTTCAGGACTACCTTTTACATTTAGCAAACACTCGGTTACAATGCAAATTTAACACCCTTCAAATGTATGTAACTTCTCCCAGAGGCTCTACTCAAGAGGTTCCTTCCAGGCCACAGCTCTGCAGAGATTAGCATTTTCCATCTTCTAGCACTCTTAATTTACCTTGTTAAGAAAAGGCATTGGTCATTTATAGATTTATTTCAGGCAAGCTGGAGTTCAGAGGAATATATTGTAGGATAATGTCACATCCTACATTAATACTACATATAGTACCTAACGGAGATGAGGTTCTAGAAAAACAGTAGTTGAGTGCTGCTGATATCGAGTCTGTAAAAAACCCTCTATGTCATGGTCACAGCCAGACTACTGCCTCCAGTATCAGACATCAGACAAACAGCTCTTTGTCAATAAACAGTGAGTGTGTTAACATGCACTTAATTTGACCATAATTGGATTTCTGCTGATATCTGATTATTCATACGGGCATTATTAGATCAGCATTTTATGTTATGTTTATGTCATGTCTTATTCTGTCAGTTCAATGGCTGGCTGTAGAGGAAAATGACTGATGATTATTATGATGAATATGATTATTATACTCTCATGTAGACTCTGAGTTTTCCACTTATCTGATTACCCAAGCCCATGTAAATGCATTGATCAGATTACTGACAAATTCTGATTTTCTGGAGTTCACCTGTTAATATTTAGTGTATGTAAATGCACACACTGTGATCTCAGCTCTCGACTAGGCCACGTGGCTATGAACACAACAACGTTGAACAATAAAGTTCATGTGACACATACACATCCATGAATAAGCAAATACTACAACCACAAAGTTTACTGAACTGCACTGCACATCATTATAGTCTTTTACTCTTATTGTATTATCTCCATATACAAGTGTTGTAGGGCTGATATGGCAAAAATATGACACACATTATGCATCTCAATAATCACTATAGTTATAAATCTACAACTACGGTGATTTGTGTTTTATTCACTGCCTTACCAACTGCACTACATTAAATCCAATTAAATAGGCCCAATTATGCTTACTCTGTAAGGAACAATGTAGCTAGTCTTCAATAACAACAGACTATATCCACAATATTCTCAGGAAAACGTATTGAGATTTATTATCATGATAAAATATTAACATATTGCCCACCCCTATAGGCACGAAGTGTACACACAGTGTTTAATAACTTGAGCCGCACTTCTGTTTCTGATTCACTTGTACCGGCACAACACACTAACACACACCACCATGTCACTATCACTGCAGTAAGGGAAGATGTCTACTAAAGTGTGGACTATAGTCTGTAAATGTAGAACTAGAAATCTCTCCTCTGTGGTGAGCTGATAAAATGAACAAGTACAAGGAGGTAAACTTGAAATTGCCGGTGTATATACAGTATATGTACAGAGATAACAATAGAAGCACTTTTTCATTCAGGTATTTTACCTATGAATCAGACACAGGAGCAAATTAGCTGATGAGCTGATCCATGTGTTTCATGTGCTGTGGGCTGGAAGGAACCCAAATTTTTACAGCCCTGCTATACTCTATTTCTTGCTAGTCATGGAGAGACTTTTGGGCTTGGCTTCAAATGGTGCACATAAAACACCTGGGGTCATTTAGCAGTCTTCCTTTGGTGTTATCGGTGATTTATCTAAATCTACTAACTCTACATACATGTATCAAGCCAGCCATGCTCATCTTCAGACTGCCACGCCATCCTGTAGTTTAGTCACATTCACACCTACCAAACTTCTGTTTCTGGCTATGGGCAACACAGCTCCTCCAAGCTTTGCCCTCTGCAGTGGCCCTATTTCTGATTAGAATTCATTGAGCTTGCATTTAAAGAATCTTGATGAAGGATTGCTCAGTTACTGTTAAGGGAAAAAGGTTGGGGAATTATTTTTATGCAAAAGTTTTGTACTCAAGATTTTTAACCAAACTGTAATTAATGTAAATAGAGTTGTACAATGTGAGGTTAATTGTATTGCTCAGACACTTATTAGATGGCAAAACCTTGAAAGAACGGAGACAAGCACAACTATAATCAACACACTGAAAAGGAATCTTCTATCTGTTTGTACTGTCGCTTTATATAACACATTGTACTTTGTTTTATTCTTAATATAGCAAATTAAAACAGTCTTTGTCATTATTCCATATCTTTCATTTATAGACTGGGTTATGTTGGTGATAAACTGCAGAAAACAGATTTCTTTCTCTGCTCTCGTTTGATTAACGAGGTTCAGCTATTTCTTTTCTGTGCTCTAGCTTGATTAGAAAAAAGCCCAGGAGTAAGCCAAATACTAACACACGAGATGATGTCCACAAATGTCCAGACAGAATAACACACATTCAGTGTCTAAAGGTACGGGGGACACATTAATCATCTGCTGTTGACCTGTAATGTGATTGGACTTTGCTATCTTGCTACTTCCTTTGAGAGGTGGGGGTAATATTCATAATCACTGTTTGAGCCCAGGACTTGCTGGCTTTAATCTCTGTCTGTAAGCGAGCGAGACAGACAAAGAGGCAGACAAACAGAAATTGCTAGAAAGACTTAATTCATGTGCTGCTGGCTTTCCAGGGTAACTTTCCAAACTGTAAGCTAGGGACGTTGACCCTTTTGGCCATATTGATGTGGGTTATTTGACTGAGCCTTCAGGATTTTTTATTCTAGGAGCCACTGAATATTTTTTTAATTCAGTTCAGTTTAAATTCAGTTTTGTACTCATTCTTATTTCTGAAATGCAAGATACCTGTCATGACTTTCATCACCCTGGAAATACTTTTTGTCTAAGAGGTGAATTAACATTCTGCAAGGCAGTCAGCCTTAACATAGTGAACCTTGGGCAGGAAATAATATAGAATGTGCAGATTCTGATAGCAGAACTCTCTGATACTCCACTGGAGGGACATTTTTCCAAAATGATATTCCCTCAGTTGGTTTTTTGAGGGTTGGTGGAGAGCTTTGAGAGAACATATTGGTCCAAAAATTTTCATATGTGTTTAATAGCGTTGAGATTTGATGGCATAGCTGATTGTTTATATCATTTTCATACTTTCTTCAGTTACCCACCTCTTACCCACCATCATACTGGAAGAGATCACTGTCAACGTTTCATTGTAGGAGAACGTGATATTCATTTGCAGTGATCACCCCCTGTGAGGGTACAAGCGGACCTATATCATATCAGCACACCACCTCCCACCGCATAACAGTTTATATGGTTGCACCACACATGCACATGTGGGGAATATGACTAAGGAAAATTAATCTGGTCATATCACTCTTTTCTACATCTCTGTGGATCAGTGCTTTTTAGAGTCCTAGAGCCGTTATTAATCTTTGTAATGAGAGATTTATACACTGAAACACTGAATGTTATAATATATGCTATGTGGTTGTGGACGGGCTGATCTTGCTGAGATGGTCTGATCACATCTTGCATTAACATTTTCTGTGCCCTGTGGAACAGCTGCTCTTCTGCAAATCACCCTAATGCTCAGTGACGCTGGTCACTGCAGACCTGCCAACCTGTGGACGTTTTGCATATCAAGTATGCATTTTGACAAAATTTTGACAAATTGTCATTTTATGCAAAAAGCTGGTGATGACTCGTACAGGAAGAGGCAGAAGCAGCAAGTCTTCTGAAAAACAATCAATCAAAGCCCTGGTCTCATTTCCCAAATCTTAAGCAGGAATGACAAATGTACCTTGGTAAACACAGACTGGTCTGGGAAGGAAAGTTGCAATTGTGAATTAATAGGTACTTACTGCAGAGCTCCTAAAGTTAAGTTAAACGTCAAAGTGACATTAAATTATATTGTTTATGTGTCGCAGATTGTTGTCCGTGACTTTTCACAATACTGTATTAATTTCTTCTGCAGCCTGAGTGATGCGAAAGAAAACAAACTGAAACTGTGTTTGCACTTTTGCGGTAGATGGATGATGGCAAACTGAATATTCTCCTGTTTTCAGTGAAGCCACGATGACAAATTCAGCGTTCCAGAGACACAGCCATGAGCAAAACACTCAGTCAAGAATTCAGTCATCACAGCTTTTGCTGTCAATGGATTAAAGCAATAGACTAAACCAGATATTGATCTTTTTGTGAGCCATGGATGCCAAATGTCTCCTTGTTGAATTCCAGACCAACGCAAGAACAAGGACAGATCCTCCTCCAGCCTTCTGTGCTAACAAGCTCTCTTTTGATAATCATTTATTTCAACCGTGTATCATAAGGAGGTGCGGAATAGTTTTGTTTTCAACGCAGCAGAGTTACATTAGTGTGCCATGCAAAATATTTTCCCAAGGTTGCCAGGCGTGTCACTGAATGTGCTCTGTTTACTGATGTGTTTTCCTACAGACCTAAAGGCAGATTTAAACACGATACAGCTGAGCAGTAGTAACTGGAGCTCCTGCCTTTCCTGCCCCAAGCCTTATTTCAAAGTGGCTTAGATCTTTCATTCTTACATTCCCGATCCAAAATCAAGGTCTGCAGGGTTTGCTCACCACAGTTATACATGCCACTAAGCATGGTATTATCTTAATTGCCTAATTGCATCATACAGTCCACCTGTCTAGAACCATCTGCGCTCATCCTGCTTCTGTACTTTTACTTAATTACTTTTTTTTGTTTGTTTTTCATTTAATTTGTCAGCCATCTGTATTTATAAATTTAATTTTGAAAGAAATTGACGGAATATGCTGCTTTCATAACTTCTCACAATTTTGCTCTGGGAAGTTCCAGGCTTAAACAAATGAAAAACAGACCTCTGACAAGTGCACAGTCTCCCTCTAATTGCAGGCGATTTGACAGATTTGGTTTCCATCCATGAACCTTTGAAGTAAATGCCACATTTCCAAGATTAAACAAGATACACTGGAATAAGAAAGCCCTTCAAAACTCATCGTTAATCGCTTCTGAAACTGAGGGCTGCAATTAGGAGAGACCTTTCTGGCCCAAGTGTATAAAGGCTTCTCCCTAACACTCACTCAAGGACAGTCGAGACTGTACAGACGTTCAATGCGACACATAAAAGCTCATATTTAAAAGCGTTCAATTAAAGTTTCCGTTTCATTACAGACGCTGGCGCTGCAGCATCTGGATACTTATGTCAAGTGGTAATGGTGCTATGTGTGAAAGATTGGAGTCGACTGAACGTGTCTGTGGAGTCCTTTAAGTTCTCTGAAGCGAAGGGGAGACACAGCTAGTGACTTCTAAAGGAAGCCATGGACCGACCAACAATCCCTTTGAAGGTGCTCCAGACATATGTAGTTAAAGTGGAGTACATTCGGAGCTCTGCTGGCCTGAATTGTGAGGGTGCCAAATAATAAGCTATTGCTCAAGAAAGGCCTGCTAACAAGTCTGAGAGTGGCCAAGATATAATGTAGGGAAATGGTTTGCAATCGGATGAGACGAAGATTGAATGTTCTAATCATTATTCAAAGCCCAATAATTTACAAACATGAACTTCATGCTTCGAGACATATTATTCCTAGAGGGAATGGTGAGGAAACCATCACTCTGTGGGAATTTTTTATCAGCACAGACAGGATAATTTTGTCCAATTTGAAGGAGGAATACAGGTGGCAAAGGAACAAGAGCAAGATAACCGGATTAATTTTCCCACAATAGTCAGTTTGATGTGGCAATGCACAAACACAACACTCAAAGTCCTCACCCCAATCCTGTTGAGAATCCGTGACATTAATTAAAAATGTCCTCCAGCTGACATGAACAACCAACTGAAACAGAAGAATACGGCTCTGAAAATAAGGCTTTCCTTGTTCTGGTGTTCACTGTAATGTTATTTCCTGTAATGTCATGCTTTAGCAGAATTAAAGTCTCAGTATTATTACTTCATTCGTAATAGTCGGTGAGATTTCTGATATGCAGTACAGAGTAATATAAGTGTTCGCTTCATAAAACTATTGGAGGAAAGCCCAGACTGAGATTGAAAAGCCAAATAAACACTAGCAGCTCCCCAGCACAAAAACTCTACACTGCAGCTATGTGTTCAGCGGTGCCAAATCTGCCTCCAAAAACCTGTCAGAATCTCAGCTTTTCACAACCCTCACCCTGACAAGAGCGTACCAGCACTTGCTGGCTGATTAATCTGCACTGAACAGGTACTGCATCCTTGTACTGTTTTCCTCTTTTTCGTTTTGTTTTGTCAGGTCAAGGCAACATTTATTTATATAGCGCTTTTTACAACAGATCACCAAGCAGCTGTACAAAGAATCTGGTGTCCGTCCGAGCCCCGGTGAGCAAGCCAGGGGTGACAGAGGCAAGGAAACTCCCTTAGTTCAAAACGAAGAAACCTCGAGAGGAACCAAGACTCAAAAGAGGAACCCATCCTCCTCAGGTCAACACCAATTAACAAGACAACCAAAGAAAAGGATTGTTCAGTGTTTGTAAGGTAGAGGAATCAATGTCTGAGTCTGTAACCAAGTAGTTGGGTCATCAGAAGGGTCAGCAGGTCGCAGGCCAAGCTTCCACAGTGCAGGACAGCCAGGAGCTCAGTGATGGTTAAAGACAAGCAGTGGCACCCAGTCAGAGCAGATGTAGCAACAGCATCAGACTGCACAGGATGGGCAGCAGTTCTGCTCCACTGTCAACAAGCCTGAATGAACATGAAGAGCAGCGGGACGACAGCACCAACCTTCCCTTTGGTTTTGATTGTTTGGTTTGTTTGTTTGGTTGATTTGATAAGAAGTATTGTTTTACTTCCTGATTTATTGAGTTGTTTTGCTTTCAGTTAAATTAAACTCGAGAAAAAATAACATCTGTCACTAAGATCATGGCATTCGGTCACCTAGCCGATTAAACACACTTAAGTCACACTCTGGTTGCACCAGCCGAGACTGAGGTGGTCTATAATCATATGTAGGACTTGCAGCTTATTTAATAGAGAGTACCTTTGCCTGATCTATATGTATTGTGCTACAGAAGTAGTGTTTCTCAATGCAGACATGCCTGACATCTCGACATGGAGGTATAGAGATTCCTAATGGTGTCCTGTGATAATCCATCCCATGCATCTTATATTTTCTCACACCGTTCCAGATTTTGTGACACCAGGCTTTCTGGAGGTGTAATGCGTGACAACAAGCCGCTCTTCTTTGTGTTGACTGCGGTGCCTCCACACATGGATTCTTTGGTCGTCTGCACCAAGACAAAAGCAGGACTCATCGCTAAAGATGATCTACTGCCATTCTGAGTCATTCTATGACAATCTAGCATAACACCATTGCAGTCTTTGGTGATATTGCTGTTCTGGCACTGACAGGTTGACTCAGGGAGGGCATTGCTTCTCACTGAATGGGCATAATTATGTCAATTGGGTCAGTCAGGTACAGCAATAAGGCGATAATTCATGAAACATGAATCATTTGCATGTGTCAGTATCAAACCTACCCACCAAGTTCCATTCCTGTTGCTTGATTCCTTCTGGGTGCAGGTGTTTAGCCAGCTATTTTTTTATTGATGAAGTGATTAAGTAATCATAGTTGCACTTAATACAAACTATAAGGAACAGATCTACAATTTAACCAAATACCATAAACTAGACTCTTCCTGGCAGCTGCTACTAAAACATTCGTGATAAATAGCCATTTTCTCCTTGGATGATACACCCAGACCCAACTACTAAACACTTAGCCTTCCTATTAATTAATCTAATGACACACATGCATATGGGCAAAGTCATATCGGAGTAGTTTTCAAATAAACTGTTTAATCTTTTGAGGAATTTTCTTCATTATTACTTTTCTTAATTAATCCTTAAGTATATTTGTGAGTATAGAAATCTGCTCAGTGACACGTTGGTCATTGCATTGGTTGGTTTGCATGCCCTAATCTGAAAACTGCAGAAAGACAGGTTTTGTTCGTAATCATCTTTGCATGCTCCAAATCTCCAACTCCAAATCTGTGTGAGTTTGCCAGTAATTGCATATCTACTTTGCAACTGATCACTAAACTCACAGCCATGACATACGCATGACATAACATACTGTAAAAAAAATGTAAAATAAAAATAACAATAATCATTTCATCAAGCATGTAGTTTCCCAGTTTTGTTGCCATCACATGGTTGCTGTGTTAAACGCTGGTTGTTTAATTCTGAATATTAACATGATGTGTTTTGCACCTGCACAGACTATGACATTTGAAAGAAATCTGAGTAGGGGGTTTACATGCATTACATGCATGCATCGAGAAACCAGATTAGGGAGCTAAAATCCTGCTGTTTAGCAGCTTTTATAGTCTTAGGAAATCATGGAATGCTTTTAACGTGACCATTTGAATAACTAGAATCAAGTGCATAAATCCAATTATGATTGGATTATTAAGTGCCTCCATGTTTAGTATTTATGATTTATGCTTTATGATTGATGATCAGTTATGATCTGATAAACCTCAGTTCCTGATAAATGCTTATTGTACTAGGAAATTTCACTGCACTTAATAAGCATTTTTATTTTTTATTTTTTTTGCCTCAGTACATTTGTACTTCTATTCAGGTTGTTTTCTTTTGCTCATTATTGTTTCGCCGAAGGAACTGCATTTAATCAAGTATGGACTCAAGCTGCTCAACCTGTCTCCTGGTTCTCTTTTGTAATAGTGAAGTTTATCATCCCCCCTAAACCTGGAACAAAGCAGACATTTGAAATTAAGTCAAAGGTTTGCTACAGCTGTAGCTTAACAAGGACGTAATGAATTAAACCTACTCAGGGGATTTTTCCTTATAGCTTTCCAGTCCTTAATTAAACAGGCAGAGGAGCTGCTCTAATCAAGTACATATCTATTAGCTGAGCTCCCTGCCTACGCGGCTGCTGTTGGAGAATGAGAGAGTGAAAAGGATTGTGTGACTAGCTCTTAGCGAGGACCCCAGAATGATAGGAAAACAATTTTAGTTGCCTATTATACATTAGAGTAATTGCTCTTCAGATAATACATGTGGCTTCTATGGGACGTGTTTCTTAGGGTTTAGTTGTAACTCAGTGGAAACATCTCATAAAGGTGGGTTTAAAATCTTGCATCAGGTGAGTGTGTGCGTGTGCGCACGTGTCTATGCGTCCGCGCGTGTGTGTGTGTGCTAGCACACACGTGTGTGTGTATTCGTGTGTGTGTAAGAGTCCAGCCTCACAACAGCCTGGTTTTAACATGCAAATTGTTGGCTGTGGCTTTTTTCCAATGCACCATCAGATTGAAATCCCATAGAGTAATAAGAGAGCGGTTATGTTCCATCAGGACACAAATGTGACAGTTACATTGGCATAACTTTGTTTCCGAATTATCCAAACACTGGCATGAATATAAATGATCATATTAATATTCATTCAGAAGGAGCGCTCAGTGCATTTTACATAGTCCTCCAAGCACATGGGGGTTACCTTGTGTGATCACAGTAAACAGACGGATAGATCCCAAAGCTAATGACAAGGGCAACAAGCAGAAGCCCTGTGTGAAAACACATATACATATACAGGGGTTGGACAATGAAACTGAAACACCTGTCATTTTAGTGTGGGAGGTCTCATGGCTAAATTGGACCAGCCTGGTGGCCAGTCTTCATAAACTGCACATTGCACCAGTAAGAGCAGAGCGTGAAGGTTCAGTTAGCAGGTAAGAGCACAGTTCTGCTCAAAATATTGCAATGCACACAACATTATGGGAGACATACCAGAGTTCAAAAGAGGACAGATTGTTGGTGCACGTCTTGCTGGCGCATCTGTGACCAAGACAGCAAGTCTTTGTGATGTATCAAGAGCCACGGTATCCAGGGTAATGTCAGCATACCACCAAGAAGGACGAACCTCCACCAGCATCACGTAGTGACCTGGCCACTATCCTGCAAGAAGAATGGCTTAAAGTCCCTCTGACCACTGTGCAGGACGCAGTATATGTCATTCCCAAGACCAACTGACGCTGTATTAGCCGCAAAAGGAGGCCCTACACCATACTAATAAATGATTGTGGTCTAAAACCAGGTGTTTCAGTTTCATTGTCCAACCCCTGTAAATACACACATATTAGGAGAAGCCAGAATGAGGAGGAGATTTCCACAGTGCTGTTTGAGTGCAAGTGACCAGTGACATTTATACAGCAGTTTGTTGTGACCGCACAGTCTGATGAACTCTACTTCCTATGTTCTTATATGTATATGATAGCCACGTTTGGTATTAGGGTTATAATGGAAGATGCGATGTGTTATTGCGTAGAGCAGTCTTTCTGTTTGTTGCATAAAGCAGGCTTTCTGGTTCATTGCCACAAGCAAGAGTGTCACCTGACCTGGAGTCCCACTGCTACAGCTCTGAACCTTAGCAGCCCTGAACCTTAAAACACTGTTCACCCCCTGGTGTGATTACACATTACTCTCATCATCCATGCTTTCACTCAGGGGTACATTTTCCCACACCTCAATCCCAGAGACAGCGTAGAGTAAGACAGAGAGGCAGAGGGGGTGGGGGTTGCGTGTCTGAAAGCTCTGTACAAAGGCAAATCTACTGCACTGTACAATAAGATTTATAATAATGATTTTGAGCTTATAGAAGTGGGTACATTTCAGGTTAGTACACAGCAGTATGGGTTATCTCATTAGTAGAAGTGCAACAAAAGAACATTTTTAAGGCAGTGGAGTTACCTTTTAAAATGAAGCCTTCAGATTGCTTATTAGTGTGCATATATACATCACTCATTAGAAAACCAGCCCAAACCGAGCCTGAAGCTGTACATGGCCGTGTTTACGTTTACTCAATAATTTATAGGGCCTGTTGGGCTGTAGTCCTCTAACAATGTTTATCAGGACACAGTGCTTTGTTTTTGCATGACTTTATATTTAAAATATATTTTTATATTGTTTTACTGAAGGACTATCTAGCTTATTCTATGCACTCATAATTGCACCCAGAAGAATTCAACCCACAGGAACTTGGGTGGGTAAGTTTGGCATTGCCCCAGTTGCAGACATTCAGTGAGCCACAATGCCCTCGATGAGTCATCTTGTTAGCGCCAGCACCATTGGCACGCAGGCGTTACAACAATGTCACCAAAGACTACAATGGTGTCGTGACTGTCATAGTATGACTCAGAATGGTAGCAGGTCATCTTCAGTGTCAAGTCCCGCATTGTCTTAATGGAGACAACCAACGAATACGTGTGTAGAGGCATCGTGGTCAGCTCCAAGATGAGCATTTTTTTATCTCGTGTCACATGTCCAGAAAGCCTGATGTTACTCCACCTCCACACCTACGGCAACATCTGCAGGAACTGCGTGAGAATATTTAAGCTGCATGGGATGGATTATCCCAGGACACCATTAGGAACCTCTACAACTCCATGCAGAGACATCTGGCATGTTGCACCAACAAACATGGAGGTATGACACCATACTGAGAGACACTACTTCTGTATGTGTAGCTTAATAAATATTACCCATATCAGCCCAAATTAATGATCATTTATTGTTCCTGGTAACCTTTATCTTCCTCCTCAATAGCATTCAAACACTTCCTTTTGGAAATATATAATATATGAACAGTGCTGAATAAACGCCTGTACTGGCATTGAGACATGTGAAAGGAGGCGTGTAGAAGAAATGGGGTGGAGGCGGGTGGCTGAAGGGGATGCGCCATATATGGGCAGGTGATGCTTAACGCTTCTTCAGGATGCCCTACACAAACTGCTTAGCAGCAGATGAGCTATCCTCTCTGACTTTACATCTACACCATAAGGTGGACCAACAAGGTAGGAGTGTGTAATAGAGTGGGCAGTGAGTGGACCAGAAGCCCTGCTGTGTCATGTACCAATGCAACACACACTCACGCCGGTAAAGAATGCAACGTGATTACAAAGTATGCAGTATGCGTGCACCTATATGGAGTGCAGCTGATAACGTGCATAATGAGTGTAGATACAGGGAGACGGTTTTAATAATATGGCGGATTGGTTTATGTGCTCAGATGACCCAAACTAGGCCCTGTGTTGCTTTCAGCCACCCATGGTGAATTATTTGAACCTCAGACAGAGGCTGATCACTTTGATGGTGCCATATGCGTCCCTTTGAAACCAGGAAATCATTCGGCCATTGTCGGAACAACCGTATCATTCCCTGCTATGCTCTTTAACTGAGGCATATAAATCTCCTATATTTCTTTAACACATACGACTTCTGAGTCATTGGCTGATCAGGCAGTGGGATCGGTCAGGTTGGAGCATGTACACCGTTTGGGAGTTGTGGTATATATTGGCAAAGCGTTTAGACACTTAGTTGATCTGAGTTGAGGCGTCAGATGCTCTGTTATGTTCTTGTCTAGGCAACCTTGTTTAAGTTAATCATGAAACACTTCACCACCAATGATATATGAGATGCTGTGCAAAAGCCAGAGATCACTTATTTCATTACCAGTCAGAGCAGGCAGCACATACAACATCATTTCTCAGCTTTAACACTTCTATAAGACAGGATATTAAACAGAAGCATTAAGAACTGAACTATAAAGTCATCTTTTCTGTATTTAATGTATTCACTGGTCTATATTAAAGCTTCCCTTTCTTTTTAGAAGACTTGCTTCAAGAAATCTGCAAGGATGTGTTTCCATACCTCCAGTCTCAGTCTCAGTGCAGTCTTAAAAGTTGGTTGCTTATATTGCTTCTCAGTAGTCACGCCATCCCAGGCACATTCAGTGATGCTGAGGTCTGGTTTTATTATCTTCTCTCAGTAAGAGCTTCTTGACAGCTGCTCATCCTTTACCCATGGTACTGAGTTGTCTTTTCACAGTGGAAGAATGGACAGAAACACTTGAAGATTTGAAGCCAATGTCGATCTTGATTTCCCTCTCAGTACTGTTTATCTGATGGTGATGGTTTTGGTGGTTTGCCAGGTCAGAAGCATCGTTTTCTTTTTTCTTTTGAAAACATCGTTTCATTTTTTTTTCTTTCATAAAGCTTTGCTTTTGACCCCCCCTTCTTTATGTAAGTATATTGTTCTATAGGTAATCTTTAGAATTTAGAAATATCGCCTGAAAAATGAATAACTCGCATATAATGGCTATTTAGACTTCAAAAGGAAATAAAAGAAGGATGGTCTTTCATACAGTACAGTGCAATGGTATACAGTGTGTTAGGCCTCATTGACCTTGACCACCATGAATTCTGGGCTTATCTAAGATGCTCTATATGTTGTGCAGAAATGTGAAATGCATGAAACGTTCTGGATACTGATGCAATGGAAACTTGCCATCGTCAAGTCAAGTAGTTTTTATTGTCATTTCAACCATATACAGTGGTGTACAGTACACAGCGAGGCGACACAACGTTCCTCCAGGACCAAGGTGCTACATAAATCAATAATACAATAAATACACAAGACAATTTACAATACTAATACTGTAGTAATCATGTTACTACAAGTGATGTTTTGTGCATTGTGACTGCATTACCACCCTGAAGTGCCCATCTGAACGTAGATCAATGCCTTCATGTGTGTCATGCCATGTTGTTGGACTGCTCTTCAGTGCGTAACATGTTTCAGGACATTTCCCTAACTGTCACGCTGCCACCGAGTAAGTTGCTTGTTTCTCAGCAGTCTAATTTGGGCAGGCTGTCTGCCTATTGCAGAATGTTTTTCTTTCTTTCATTCAAAAGACGACTCATTAAAAACATTGTAGAGGACGTAACTACCGGATGTATAAAGCGATCTGCTACATCAGTCTAATGTTGATTTTGTATTTGTGACCTAAACGTTGAGCTGGACCTTCATTTTGAGTCAACTGCGAAATCTGACCAGAAGCCTCTGATTTTTAAATGATTATCTCTGGCTTTAGAGGGCAGGCTAGTATTGAACTTAATTCAGCCTGATTGTGCCATCTCTACCAATCGGTTTGGGTGTATTTGGTTAAAAAATTCCAATAGAGGTCACCGAGTGCTATATATATATATATATACGCTAGATATACGCTTTTACTCTTCTCAACCATAGTGGAAGCAAGCAACAAGTAAATCACTCCACATGTGTGGATTGTTTTTGGGGTTGTTTTAAGGTAAGCTGTTATTATTGGCATGTTATAGTTTCAGAGGTTTGGACTAACAGAATAATGTAACTTTATGTAACAAAAAGATCTAATAAGTGTAAAAAATAGGTCTAATAAGTGTAAAATAATTTTCAAAGAACATGTGTTGCATGTCTTACAGGTGGCTATGTTAAGCTAAAATGAACTATGTGATTTATTATTTTTGACCCAAACAAACAAACAAAAACAGTTTCTCATTTCTTGATGAGAATGTTAAAGGTTTATTCTTATTAATGTTGCTTCTTTTGATACGTAGTGCTGCTTTAAAACCCTAGCTAATGTAGTTTTGGGGCAAGTTTGGGTTTTATTGTACATGAACAGGTAAGGCGAGACTTCAGCTATGAGCATTTGGTGCCCAGGTTTCTGATAAAAGCAGTATTTGGTTAATGGTACTGCTGCCACAGATAGTGAACTCTTGAGAGAAGGAACTTGAAAGAATGTTCCACTGAGCATTACACTTGCGGTGCTACTGGCCATGGAATTTTCCATTGCTGCTTTATTATAAAACACATTTGCTGTTTGTCTAGTGTCATAATGCGTAGCCATCGTAACTGCTGCTAGTCTGCTGTCACCTGTCATATGGCTTGTAGGAATGGATCGCTTCTGCATATGGTGGGGGATGTAAATCAGGGATGTTCGGTACATATAATTAGAACAGTGAATGCATTTTGTATGTTGATGTATACTTCATGTATGTCATAACGAGCTGCCTGACAATCAAGATGAAGATGGGGAAGTAGGTCTGGGTAGGTGTTATGTTCTCAGCTCAGTATGTTCTGATTAACGTAGGTTTCTTATTGTGAGTGTCATACTGTTAACTGGAGCCATGCTTTTGAGTGAACAGAGCTGGACTATTAGTAATGCCTAGCCAGGTGGTCTGTTAAATGCTTATTCTGGCATGAGCTGTGTTCACTGGCAAACATCTGCTCCCTGTTGTGTGCTCCCTGTGCTCCCAATAAGGTGTATGTAGATGTATGCATTTTCTTCAGCATCCCAAAGTATAGAAACAAGATGCAAATGTATTTGCTATGAACAAGCTACGCATGGAACCGGTACAGTCGGCCCAAACCAAATATATAAATATAAATAGTGCAATTTGAGTTTGTATTTTTTCTCAGTATGTTCAACTCAGCAAATAAACAGAAACCGCACACTAAACCGTGCGCACAGTTACCTTATTTAAGTGTGCCTCAGGATGCCTTCTCAGTCTATCAGTGAACATATACAGACAGCACTGAACGAAAAACAGCCCCGACTTTTCCACCTCTGGGCTTTACAGTACTCTTAGTGGAGTCTGGTTGTTTTTCCACACATAGACTTATTTTACGAAGCTAAAGAACTTTAAGATTTTAATCCCACAGTGGGGAAATTTAGTCTCCGCATTTAACCCATCCATGAAGTAAGCACACTTACCCAGAGCGGTGAGCAGCACTATCCACGGCAGTTGGGGGTTAGGTGCCTTGCTCAAGGGCACCTCTGTCGTTACTGTCAGTTCAGGGAATCGAACTGGCAATCCTCCAGTCACAAGGCTGGTTCCCTAACCTCCAGCCCACGACTGCCCCAATATTGCAAAGGGTTAAATGGTTACAGTGTCCAATATATTTGGGCCAGCAGTATAAAATAATCCTAGTTCTAAAATCTGTGGTACGGAAAATGCGAACAAAAACAGAAAAGTAGTACAAAAATATGTTCTTGTAAACATACACTCATTCTGAAATTGGTGCCTGCAATACATTCCAAAAAAAAGCTGGGGCAGGGGCAGTTGTTGGGGCAGTTGTTGGGGCAACTATGAAGACTGTCCTAAAAATGCAGTCTTGCTTGGAGCATTCTGGAAAAGCCTAGTACTACAGTGCATAATAACATCAGAAGGTTCCAGAAAATCCTGAATAATGTCTGTGCATAAAGGAAAAGGCCAACAAACATACGTGTGAATGTGATTCCTGACTACATTAGGAACCGTCATAGTTTTGTGATGGAGATCACTGTATGGGCTCTGGGAATACTGAAAAAACACTGCTAATAAAACTGTATTATGTCTGCATGTAAACGGCATCTAGAAAGGCTGCCCTCTTCTCTGGACTTAATCTGAACTGAACTGAATTGGACTGAAGCACAGTGTATAGGAGTAACGGATGTGTGTACTGGACTGTTCAGACTGATCTAAGCACAATGTTCAAAAGCCAGCATCTCAAGGTCTAAATGTGAAAACAAAGGCCTTGTACATCTGTACAACACTTGTAGCATTCAAAAACGTAAAAGCTTTGTTTTTAACGTGCCCTTATTCCACCAGTCAACTTCTCCAGGACTGCCATCCATTACTGCACAAACTTAAATCCAGAACCTAACCACTAAAAGCCCTAGTCTGTTACGGTTGTGAATTCACACCATGAACTCCAAATTCAGACGCTGACATGCTTTTAACACACTGAAGACCTGCGGGGTAGCGGTGGTTGCTGTGCAGTGATTGAAGAAGTGACTGGGCTAAGAAAGTGTTTGGCTGAAACTATATCAGAGGAAGCTCCTCACTGAGTGCAAACTGTGACATTGTGCAGGATGATGTGCACTTCGGAAAAACGGAAAATGGAGTTTCACCTCATTCAGGAGTTTTCACTTGCAGTTTGGTTTTGAGCTGATTTAGGAGACATAGCTTCACTAAAGGAAGAACACACAGACTGAACGTCTTTAATAAGATCTGTAAATGAAATCTGATTCTTTGCTCACAAACAAATAGGTGACAGCGGACTACTGTCCATTCTGAAAAAGTGAAAGTAGCATGAAGAACTTCATCGCTTCATTTAGTAGCTGAAACTTCCACATTTATAATGGATGTTTGTAGCCCAGTTTGAGCGTCTGATCCTTGGAGTGTTTGAGGAAAGGTATTTGCTGGAGCACAGCTCCTCGGCCAGCTTTGATTGTGATTGGTCAGAGAGTTTTTGTTGGTGGAGAGAGACTGCATAGAGAGATGGTATAAAAAGCCAAAATATTATAATTACAAAAAAAACACATTTAGTGTGTAAGATACCATCAGTTATACACATGCTTGAATAAATTTACCAGCATCCAATAAAAACACATGAATAATTTATAAGCTTGAATCCATACTGCATCTATCTATATATATATATGTATATGCTTGTTATAAAATAGGTAGGGTCTCTCGCTTTGCCGTGTCTCAAATGCTCTTCGGTTCAACCTGTGAAAGTTTTAATGCCTGTAATGTCGCCACTAACAGTGAGTGCTGCTGACCCATAGCAATTATTCCAGACACATGTGCAGGAGAGAGGCCTGCATGTCTTTAGTGAAAAGGTATGTGGCTTTGGCTGTCTGTTCCTCCAAGTCACACTTATTATGCGTACAAGTAAAGGTGACATTTTGAGAGATTGGACAATGGACCAGTGCAACTCTTCAGTGCTTTTCATTTCACAGACTTTGAGAGGCTCTGAGACATTTGAGCCGGGATTCAGACAATAAAAAGAGAGGTCTCTCGGATATGTTTCTCTTCCAAGCCGGAGGACATAAAGGACCCTCAAAGTGTAGCAGGGGTTCATCTATCATTTTGTTATCGCAAACTTTTCCATTTCCTTTTCAGCTGAATAACTCTCTGCTCAGCAACCACAGCTCAGCAAGCCTAATTCAGTCCTGCCAGCTAGTCAGCTACTACAGAGCTGTGTGTATTCATAATAAAATCTTCTTTAATTATATTTCTATACTACATTGTATCCGGGGGGACGTCTTGCCGCAATGGTCTAACTTTACATTAAATGAAGCGAAAATACAGTAATACGTTTACATATACAGGGGTTGGACAATGAAACTGAAACACCTGGTTTTAGACCACAATCATTTATTAGTATGCTGTATGGCCTCCTTTTGCGGCCAATACAGCATCAGTTGGTCTTGGGAATGACATATACAAGTCCTGCCGTGGTTCAGGAGGATTTTAAGAAGCCATTCTTCTTGCGGATAGTGGCCAGGTTCCACTACGTGATGCGGTGAGAGGTGTCGTCCTTCTTGGTTGTATGCTGCATTACCCTTGATACATCACAAAGATTGCTGTCTTGGTCACGATGCGCCCCAGCAAGACGTGCACCACATTTGTCCTCTTTTACCTCTGGTATGTCACCCACAATGTTAGTTGTTTGCAGTGCAGTATTTTGAGCAGAAGCTGTGCTTACCTGCTAATGAAACCTTCACTCTGCTCTTACTGGTGCAATGTGGCAATTAATGAAGATTGGCCCCCACACAGGCTGGTCCAAATTTAGCCATGAGACCTCCCACACTAAAATGACAGGTGTTTCAGTTTCTGATGTGTCTTAGATGAAGCATTTGT
>JAMWET010003482.1:27500-30610 GCA_024036415.1 Prochilodus magdalenae | reverse complement strand
AATGTAGATGGAGGGGTAGTTGTAATGTAGGGTTAATGTGCTACGTGTAAATGTAGATGTGAGGGTGTAGTTGTAATGTAGGGGTTAAGGTGTAGTGTAAATGTAGATGTGAGGGTGTAGTTGTAATGTAGGGGTTAAGGTGTAGTGTAAATGTAGATGTGAGGGTGTAGTTGTAATGTAGGGGTTAAGGTGTAGTGTAAATGTAGATGTGAGGGTGTAGTTCTAAGCGCTGCGAGCATGCCAGGCGGAGTGTGCGGTAGAGCGAGCTGGGCACTGGCGTGTGCAGGGGGACTGTAGTCTGTTTTGATGTTTTGATCGTTTGTTGGCTGCTTCTGTTCTCCCTCAGTTACACCACTTATCCAGAGCACCAGTCAGCCAATCAGAGCCAGACTCCGTCCAAAGCCCCGCCCCCGCTCTGGTGACATCATCGCCGTGTGATACTTTACAGAGCGGTGGCTGTGTTAATATTTGATGCTGAACACGGCTTCTCTCTTTCTACCTCTCTCTGTCTGTGCTGGGTTCATCTCTCTCCTGCGTTTACTGCTCCTGTCTCCACTCATTCCACTCCACTGAACACTCCCTGAACACTCACTGAACACTCACGAAACACTCACAGAACACTCACAGAACACTCACTGAACACTCACGAAACACTCCCTGTACACTCCCTGGACACTCACGGAACACTCACGAAACACTTACGAAACACTCACTGAACACTCCCTGAACACTCACAGAACTCTCACTGAACACTCACGGAACACTCACGGAACACTCACTGAACACTCATGGAACACTCACGGAACACTTACGAAACACTCCCTGAACACTCACGGAACACTCACAAAACACTCCCTGAACACTCACTGAACACTCACAAAACACTCATGAAACACTCACGAAACACTCACTGAACACTCACGAAACACTCCCTGTACACTCCCTGGACACTCACGGAACACTCACGAAACACTCACGAAACACTTACGAAACACTCACTGAACACTCCCTGAACACTCACGGAACACTCACGGAACACTCACTGAACACTCACGGAACACTCAATGAACACTCATGGAACACTCACGGAACACTTACGAAACACTCCCTGAACACTCACTGAACACTCACAAAACACTCCCTGAACACTCACGGAACACTCACAGAACACTCCCAGAACAATCCCTGAACACTCACTGAACACTCACGGAACACTCACGGAACAATCCCTGAACACTCACTGAACATTCACTGAACACTCACAGAACACTCACTGAACACTCACTGAACACTCACGTAACACTCAATGAACACTCATGGAACACTCACGGAACACTTACGAAACACTCACTGAACACTCACGGAACACTCACTGAACACTCACGGAACACTCCCTGAACACTCACGGAACACTCACGGAACACTCACAGGACACTCCCAGAACAATCCCTGAACACTCACTGAACACTCCCTGAACACTCAGTCAGTATAATAGTCTTCAAAGGGTGTTTTGCTGATTGCCGTTGATATGACTGCTGTACCATTTAAGGTGGACCAGGATCATCTGAACAGGAAGCTGGAGAATAATATGTACACAGCTGCTGATAAATGTGTTCTACGCTAGAACGTTCCAACAAGGGTTCTCCTACCTTCTACATCTTATAGCTGTAGCACCCCTTCATTGGAGCTGCTGCTTCAGTGTAACAGCGTGAGAGTCTCTCTCTGTAGCCAGTGTGTGGGGTGTGTGTTCTGGGCTGCTGTAGAAACATGGTGGTGAGAGTCTCTGCTGGAAGACGAGCTGCTCCTGTGTAGGTATGAAGACTCAGAACACACAGCCACCTGTAGTTACAGGTAATTGTAGACTAGTGAGGACCCAGTTCTGTAGAGTATAACACCATTCTGATAGATAGATCCCACCTTAAATCTACCACATGTGATCAACACTCTAGCAACAACCATCAAGCAACACCCTAACAGCAACCTGGAACACCAGAGCAATGCTGCAGGGTGCTGTAAAAAACAGTCCCCCAAAGAAACGTAGTATTTCCAGGTTTTCCAGATTTTCATCATCAACATTCCACACACACTCAGAGACACGTGTAGGTTCACTGGTGGTTCGTACAGAGAACCCTGCTTCCCATCACCACCACTGATGTGTTACTGTGTTTGGATGCTCGCTGCCTGCTGTCGTCCCTCCATTACACCAGTCCTAATGTAAGACTCCGCTAATCGCTCCAGAGCTGCAAAGCCACAAGCTTATTAGGCATGACTAATCGCTGGCCCAGCCTGTGCTGACTGTACGCAGCCCCAGGCGCGATGTGCAGTGACCTACTACAGAGCGGCCTGTGAACAGAGCCAGGCCCGGTGTGTGTGGCGGTGGACAGGCAGGGTAACATAGCTGATGATCTCGTGTTTCGTAGAGCTCTGAGAGTGTTTGGTAGTGGTCTGCGATGGTTTGGTAGCAGGTCTGAGAGTGTTTGGTAGCTGGTGTGGGGCATGGCAGCAGGTTTGAGATGTTCTTGGGGTTTGGTCTGAGACCAGTTTGGTTAGCGGTCTCAGTCCACGATAGCGGGTCCCTGGAGGTTTGTGCTGCTCACTGTCTGAGCTCAGTTTGGTACGGTGTGGAGTGGGTGTGTCATGTTCAGGTGCAGTGTGCAGTCCTGTACAACCATAGAGCAGTTTTATTTGGTAGCGAGTCTGAGTGTTTGGTAGCAGGTCTGAGAGTGTTTTGTAATCAGGGGACTATGATCCTGTTTGGTAGCGGGTCATCAGAGGTGCTTGTGTAACGGGTATGAGAGTGTCCAATCAGAGACACTGTGTTCCCTGACTAGTGTTGGCAATCAGAGTTGAGAGTGTTTGGTAGCTGGTGTGGGGCATGGCGGGGGGTTTCTACACACCAGTTAATCAATCAAATCCAGTAACGATGTCCCACCATCAGAAGCCCCCTGCTGTTCACTGATATGTGCTCAGTTCACCAACATCAGGAGTTAACTGGAGTGGGTTGTGTCTGCGTTTCTGATATGTGCAGTGTGCAGAGACTGTGTTCCAACATAGTACTTGAGACAGTGGAACCAATCAGGGACTATGATCCTTACTTGTAGACCAATCAG
>JAMWET010003482.1:15000-22500 GCA_024036415.1 Prochilodus magdalenae | reverse complement strand
ACTATACACTGTACACTGTACACTATACACTACACACTATACACTGTACACCAAACACTATACACTTTACACCAAATACTATACACTATACACTGTACACTATACACTACACTGTACACCGTACACTATACACTATACACTGTACACCGTACACTATACACTGTACACTGTACACTATACACTGTACACCGTACACTATACACTGTACACCAAACACTATACACTATACACTGTACACCGTACACTGTACACTGTACACTATACACTGTACACCGCACACCGTACACTATACAATATACACTGTACAATATACACTGTACACGGTACACTATACACTATACACTATACACTGTACACTATACACTGTACACTGTACACTGTACACTGTACACCGTACACTATACACTATACACTATACACTGTACACTATACACTGTACACTATACACCAAATACTATACACTATACACTGTACACCAAACACTATACACCAAACCCTATACACTATACACTATACACTGTACACTGTACACCAAATACTATACACTGTACACCGTACACTATACACCAAACACTATACACTGTACACCAAACACTATACACTGTACACTGTACACCAAACACTATACACTATACACTGTACACCGTACACTATACACTATACACTGTACACTGTACACCAAACACCAAACACTATACACTGTACACCGTACACTATACACTATACACTGTACACCAAACACTATACACACTATATTCTTGTGTGTGTGTGTGTGTGTGTGTGTGTGTGTGTGTGTGTGTGTGTGTGTGTGTGTGTGTATTCACAGGCTCTCAGTGGGTTTGTCCTGGTGGTCACATCAGAAGGGATCATATTCTACTCTTCGCATACTATTCAGGATTACCTTGGATTCCATCAGGTAACTTTAACAAGTACACACAGTAACATATAGAACAGCGCTGTATCATCACCTACTATAATCTCTAGTGTTAGCATGGTATCAGTGTTACACACAGTACTATATACACTCATATACAGCGTTATAGCACGGTATAACTGTATACCCTACAGTCTCCCTGCAGCAGTGTATACAGTACCAGATAGAAGGGTGAGGGATGAGGGGAATAAGATGTAAATCCGTCAGGGTCACCTGCAGGTTAATCATTTCATACTGGTCAGCCGAACCGCTTTTACTAATACACACACACACACACACACACACACACACACACACACACACACACACACACTCAGCAGGTAGCTGTCCTCCCCATCCTGATTAACAGCCATTAATCCAGGTAATAGCATTACTGTCTGAATTACCAACACATATGTTTGCATACACCGGGTACAGCTGATCACCTGACTCACACACACTGACACACACCTGGGCACACATACACCGGTTACAGCTGATCACCTGACTCCCACACACCGACACACACCTGGGCACACATACACCGGTTACAGCTGATCACCTGACTCACACACACCGACACACACCTGGGCACACATACACCGGTTACAGCTGATCACCTGACTCACACACACCGACACACACCTGGGCACACATACACCGGTTACAGCTGATCACCTGACTTCCACACACACCGACACACACCTGGGCACACATACACCGGTTACAGCTGATCACCTGACTCACACACACCGACACACACCTGGGCACACATACACCGGGTACAGCTGATCACCTGACTCACACACACCGACACACACCTGGGCACACATACACCGGGTACAGCTGATCACCTGACTCACACTCACCGACACACACCTGGGCACACATACACCGGTTACAGCTGATCACCTGACTCACACACACCGACACACACCTGGGCACACATACACCGGTTACAGCTGATCACCTGACTCACACACACCGACACACACCTGGGCACACATACACCTGATCACCGACAGTAGGAGTAGTGTTATCTCTCTCTCTCTCTCTCTCTCTCTCTCTCTCTCTCTCTCTCTCTCCCCTCTCTCTCTCTCTCTCTCTCTTTCCCTCTCTCTCGCTCTCTCTCTCTCTCTCTCTCTCTCTCTCTCTCTCTCTCTCCCTCTCTCTCTCTCTGTCTCTCTCTCTCTCTCTCTCTCTCTCTCTCTCTCTCTCTCTCTCTCTCTCTCTCTCTGTCTCTCTCTCCCCTCTCTCTCTCTCTCTCTCTCTCCCCTCTCTCTCACCCCTCTCTCTCTCTCTGTCTCTCTCTGTCTCTCTCTCTCTCTCTCTCTCTCCCCTCTCTCTCTCTCTCTCTCTCTCTCTCTCTCTCTCTCTCTCTCTCTCTCTCTCTCTCTCTCTCTCTCTCTCTCTCTCTCCCCCCTCTCTCTCTCTCTCTCTCTCTCTCTCTCTCTCTCTCTCTCTCTCTCTGTCTCTGTCTCTGTCTCTCTCTCTCTCTCTCTCTCTCTCTCTCTCTCTCTCTCTCCCCCCTCTCTCTCTCTCTGTCTCTCTCTCTCTCTCTCTCTCTCTCTCTCTCTCTCTCTCTGTCTCTGTCTCTGTCTCTGTCCCTCTCTCTCTCCCTCTCTTCCCTCTCTCTCTCTCTCTTCCCTCTCTCTATCTCTCTCTCTCTCTCTCAGACGGATGTAATGCACCAGTCTGTGTTTGAGCTGATTCACACAGAGGACCAGCAGGCTTTCAGACGGAACCTGCACTGGGCCCTGAACCCCCCAGCCACCTCAGCCCAAACCCACGAGTCTTCACAAGGTAGCACACACACACACACACATACATGTACACACACTCATACAGTCTAGAACCTGATGGAGAACCAAAACTGAGCAATCCTCATTAGCACCAGCTAGCATGCTGACGTTCAGTTACTGCTACACTGAACACGTCCCAGATACTTCTGACCTCACAGCCTCCACACGACTGAACCAGTTTATATACAGTATATATCAGTGTATATACACAGTTTATATACAGTATATATCAGTGTATATACACAGTTTATATACAGTATCAGTGTATATACCCGGTTTATATACAGTATGTATCAGTGTATATACACGGTTTATATACTGTATATATTAGTGTATATACACAGCTTTTATACAGTATATATCAGTGTATATACAGTTTATATACAGTGTGTATCAGTGTATATACACAGTTTATATACTGTATACATCAGTGTATATACACAGTTTATATACTGTATATATCAGTGTATATACACGGTTTATATACAGTATCAGTGTATATACACGGTTTATATACAGTATCAGTGTATATACACAGTTTATATACAGTATCAGTGTATATACACGGTTTATATACAGTATCAGTGTATATACACAGTTTATATACAGTATCAGTGTATATACAGGGTTTATATACAGTATCAGTGTATATACAGTTTATATACAGTATCAGTGTATATACACAGTTTATATACAGTATCAGTGTATATACAGGGTTTATATACAGTATCAGTGTATATACAGTTTATATACAGTATATATCAGTGTATATACACTGTTTATATACAGTATCAGTGTATATACATGGTTTATATGCAGTATCAGTGTATATACACGGTTTATATACAGTGTGTATCAGTGTATATACACAGTTTATATACAGTATATATCAGTGTATATACACAGTTTATATACAGTATCAGTGTATATACACAGTTTATATACAGTATCAGTGTATATACACAGTTTATATACAGTGTGTATCAGTGTACATACACAGTTTATATACAGTATCAGTGTATATACACGGTTTATATACAGTATCAGTGTATATACACGGTTTATATACAGTATCAGTGTATATACACAGTTTATATACAGTATCAGTGTATATACACGGTTTATATACAGTATCAGTGTATATACAGGGTTTATATACAGTATCAGTGTATATACACGGTTTATATACAGTATCAGTGTATATACACGGTTTATATACAGTATCAGTGTATATACACGGTTTATATACAGTATCAGTGTATATACAGGGTTTATATAAAAAGGACAGACAGAGGCAGTAGACACACCCAAACACCCCCGCACCAAATCACCCCCCGCCACTGCCTCTTACACTCTCTCACCCTTCAGCACGAACAGACAGCTCGACACACCGCGCTGGGTTAGCGGGGTCCAGCGCTCTCAGACGGAGAGACGGGCCGGTTCGGAAACAGAGAGTGACCTTTAGCAGGGCCACTGCTGAGCTGTAAATGTTACCGCACAAAATAGACCAAACCTTTCTCTCCTCACACCCCGTTCATTACCCTGTCCAGCTGTACATACCTTAATAACACGGCGGTGGACACTTTATTAGAAACACCCACCTTCTACTTCCACTAACTGGCCACTTTATCAGAAACACCCACCTTCTACTTCCACTAACTGGCCACTTTATCAGAAACACCCACCTTCTACTTCCACTAACTGGCCACTTTATCAGAAACACCCACCTTCTACTTCCACTAACTGGCCACTTTATCAGAAACACCCACCTTCTACTTCCACTAACTGGCCACTTTATTAGAAACACCCACCTTCTACTTCCACTAACTGGCCACTTTATCAGAAACACCCACTTTCTACTTCCACTAACTGGCCACTTTATTAGAAACACCCACCTTCTACTTCCACTAACTGGCCACTTTATCAGAAACACCCACCTTCTACTTCCACTAACTGGCCACTTTATTAGAAACACCCACCTTCTACTTCCACTAACTGGCCACTTTATTAGAAACACCCACCTTCTACTTCCACTAACTGGCCACTTTATTAGAAACACCTACATTGTACTGACACCTCTGTTGCCCCCATGTGGTCAGAAAAGGAATCAGCGTTTGTGCTGGCGCTGTTTACGAAAAAATTACACACAATATTTTATTACCCGCGACGATACCAATATACTCCCTTTCGTTAGCGCTCCGTTAGTGTTCTGTTAGCGCTTCGTTAGTGTTCTGTTAGCGCTCCGTTAGTGTTCTGTTAGCGCTCCGTTAGTGTTCTGTTAGCGCTCCGTTAGTGTTCTGTTAGCGCTCCGTTAGTGTTCTGTTAGCGCTCCGTTAGTGTTCTGTTAGCGCTCCGTTAGTGTTCTGTTAGCGCTCCGTTAGTGTTCTGTTAGCACTCCGTTAGTGTTCTGTTAGCGCTCCGTTAGTGTTCTGTTAGCGCTCCGTTAGTGTTCTGTTAGCACTCCGTTAGTGTTCTGTTAGCGCTCCGTTAGTGTTCTGTTAGCGCTCCGTTAGTGTTCTGTTAGCGCTCCGTTAGTGTTCTGTTAGCGCTCCGTTAGTGTTCTGTTAGCACTCCGTTAGTGTTCTGTTAGCGCTCCGTTAGTGTTCTGTTAGCGCTCCGTTAGTGTTCTGTTAGCGCTCCGTTAGTGTTCTGTTAGCACTCCGTTAGTGTTCTGTTAGCGCTCCGTTAGTGTTCTGTTAGCGCTCCGTTAGTGTTCTGTTAGCGCTCCGTTAGTGTTCTGTTAGCGCTCCGTTAGTGTTCTGTTAGCGCTCCGTTAGTGTTCTGTTAGCGCTCCATTAGTGTTCTGTTAGCGCTCCATTAGTGTTCTGTTAGCGCTCCATTAGTGTTCTGTTAGCGCTCCATTAGTGTTCTGTTAGCGCTCCATTAGTGTTCTGTTAGCGCTCCATTAGTGTTCTGTTAGCGCTCCATTAGTGTTCTGTTAGCGCTCCGTTAGTGTTCTGTTAGCGCTCCGTTAGTGTTCTGTTAGCGCTCCGTTAGTGTTCTGTTAGCGCTCCATTAGTGTTCTGTTAGGGCTCCGTTAGTGTTCTGTTAGCGCTCCGTTAGTGTTCTGTTAGCGCTCCATTAGTGTTCTGTTAGCGCTCCGTTAGTGTTCTGTTAGCGCTCCATTAGTGTTCTGTTAGCGCTCCGTTAGTGTTCTGTTAGCGCTCCGTTAGTGTTCTGTTAGCGCTCCATTAGTGTTCTGTTAGCGTTCCGTTAGTGTTCTGTTAGCGCTCCGTTAGTGTTCTGTTAGCGCTCCGTTAGTGTTCTGTTAGCGCTCCGTTAGTGTTCCGTTAGCGCTCCGTTAGTGTTCTGTTAGCGCTCCGTTAGTGTTCCGTTAGCGCTCCGTTAGTGTTCCGTTAGCGCTCCGTTAGTGTTCTGTTAGCGCTCCGTTAGTGTTCTGTTAGCGCTCCGTTAGTGTTCTGTTAGCGCTCCGTTAGTGTTCTGTTAGTGCTCCGTTAGTGTTCTGTTAGCGCTCCGTTAGTGTTCTGTTAGCGCTTCGTTAGTGTTCTGTTAGCGCTTCGTTAGTGTTCTGTTAGCGCTTCGTTAGTGTTCTGTTAGCGCTCCGTTAGTGTTCTGTTAGCGCTCCGTTAGTGTTCTGTTAGCGTTCCGTTAGTGTTCTGTTAGCGCTCCATTAGTGTTCTGTTAGCGCTCCGTTAGTGTTCTGTTAGCGCTCCGTTAGTGTTCTGTTAGCGTTCCGTTAGTGTTCTGTTAGCGCTCCATTAGTTTTCTGTTAGCGCTCCGTTAGTGTTCTGTTAGCGCTCCATTAGTGTTCTGTTAGCGCTCCGTTAGTGTTCTGTTAGCGCTCCGTTAGTGTTCTGTTAGCGTTCCGTTAGTGTTCCGTTAGCGCAGGTACCTCAAACCCCGTTCACACTCAGCTACTCTGAGGATCCACTGGTTAGCACGGTCACACCGACTGGACAGCTCGGCACAATCAAGTGTCTGAAAGTACCAAACGTTCTCCAAGGAGAGTTAGTCATTACTGATACATCACTGACCACATACAGAATCTGAACTGACCCGGTCAGAGCGTCACCTCGTAGGGAACCAGTTAGCTGTGATGTACAGAAAGTCCTGTGGATCAGAACCGCGTCCTTATAGAACTACGCTAGTAACAGTTCTGGTGTGAGCCAGTCCGATACTCAATACTTCATTAATGGCCAAAAGTATGTGGACACACGGCGTGTAATAGCAAAATGATCTGTGTGGATGGGTGTAACAAGGACCGTCACTGGTGTATGTAGGTCAGTCGGACGCGGTCCGCACTACAGGACCCACTGAGTCCCAGCTGGTATGCTCTGTGCAGTCCGGTCGGTGTCACCACGCTGACCAGTGGATCGCGCTAGTAGCCAGTCGGTGCTGTGTGGATCCTCATCGTGGCTGAGTGTGAACGGGGTTTGAGGTGTTCCACCTCCCGTACTGAAGCCCTGTGTGCTGGTACCTGCGGTTCTGCCTCTGGTGTGACCAGATTTTAATCTGGTTTAATCTGAACTACAGTTCCAACCAGTATTCAGTAGAACATCCATCTCCAGAGTCTCACCATTACCAAACCCAACCACAGATGTCTTATGGGTCTCCCTCAGATGAAGACAGCGTGTCCAGCCCAGCCCTGGTGACCTATAACCCCGAGCAGCTCCCACCTGAAAACTCCTCCTTCCTGGAGCGGAGCTTCGTCTGCCGCTTCCGCTGCCTCCTCGACAACTCCTCCGGGTTCCTGGTGAGTATCCTCAGCTCCGTCTTCCTGTGGACGTTAGCGATGTCCACTCGGACACATGAACTGGCCACCAC